>WOVY01004086.1:0-160183 GCA_013436015.1 Rhipicephalus annulatus
TTGTTTTAAGCGACATAGCTGCACAACTACAAATGCTTTTCAAGCTCTATGACATGAAAAAAGAATAGTACGCTCTCCCCAAACCATGAATTTAAACTGCTCTGCGCCAAATGTTTTTATGTTAACTGCGACATCTGGTACAAGTGGTATACTTACACTGCCTGGAAAATAGCGGCTGCGAGTAGAGCTGATCTCAGAGACACAACAAAAGCCATTTGAGTCGAATTCGTCTCAGTTCCTGTCTAATGGCCTGGATGAATCCTTGACTCGTTTATATAGCTCATTGGAGGTGTGGAAATTTACAGTGTCTTAAGTATACGTTAATTATTGGCTACGCCCAGACAGCATTCACGTTGAAAACAAACGAGCACGTAAGCATTGCCCTTCTATTCAGAAAACAATATTTTCGGTTCCTGAATGGTGCCTTCTTCGTCAATGAACTCTTGGCTATGCCTTTTCTCTTCTTCCTTGTTGTAACGTCAAATGCATGAAGAACTTTTTGTGAAAACGCGTCAATTTATTTATTCGCTTTGAAAAAACGCAAGCACTTCTTCTTTTTACTGGAAAGAAACACTGCAAGATTTTCGGCCAGATTTCTTGTGACCTCGTCCCCCTCGTTGGATTAACGGCAATAACAATTATCAGGTTTTTTCCCCACAATCAAGTCACCATGCGCCTCACGATCTATTTTCTTCTCTGCCTCAGGACTATCTAATTCATTGGATCATCTAACGCATCAGTATTTACGCAACCTATAATGAATGAAAATGACAAGACATAATCTATTGTACACTTTCACGTTTGCTTCACCGCAAAAACTGGAAACTTTTATCTAAGTAAGTGCCTTCAAGACCAAAAAAAATATGAGAGATCCCACGTACAGTGAGAATCAATGACATGCTAAGCACGAATGAACATGGTTTATATGCCACTTTCAAATCACCACAACGTTACAAGGTGCAGGCAAATTATGCTGTACATGACTTCTGTCTCATGATTATCATGATTGGATGTGTTGTTTACCTTCGTCATCTATTCACGTCACATGATGCCAAAGTTAGTATATTGGAGCTAGCGAAGCGGCAGCGAGCACGCCATGAGCGTGGTATGTTGTCATGTTCTTACATAACGCACGTCTCATGATTATCATGCTTGCACCAGTCATATACTTCTTCCGTCGTCCATTGAGGGCACGTAACACCAAATTTGGTATATGTCGAGCTAGCGAAACGTCCTCGAGTGCATCACGAAAGGTCCGATATACTACAACGTAACGTTGACGGGCGCGCACGGTGGGCGCAGCGACGCTACGTTAGGAAAAGCGCGAGCACTCAATAGTATGACGCCAAGCGCAACCGGCGTGACCAGCGCCCGTCAGCGTGGCCTGAGCGCAACCGGCGAGAAACGCGACATGCTGCATTTTGCGCCAATGCCATAGAGTAACGTTACTCTATGCCAATGCGTTGCCCAGACAACACTGCGTCTCTCTCTTTTGGTGACGGAGGGAAGCCGGAGGCAGTCAAACGCGTATGCATGAAAGCAACGCAGTGCGCGCCTGGCGTGGCAACGCCGGCGCGTGCTCGCCCCGAGTCAGGTCGAAGTGTATTGGCGCCTTGACTGTGGCATGTAGTCATTTTCTCACATGACACGTATTTCATGATTATCATGTTTTAAACCAGTCACATACCTTCGTCATCCAAGGGTGTCAGGTAATACTAAATTTGGCATACGTGAAGCTAGCGAAATGGCCTCAAGCGCATCATGAGTGTGGCATGTAGCCCTATTGTTACATGACACGCATTTTGTGTTTATCATGTTTGGATGTGTCATTTGCCTATGTCGTCCACTCGCGTCGCATAATAACGAATTTGGTATAAGAACTCGAGCAAAACGACCGCGAGCGCATCTTGAGCTTAGCATGTAGTCCTGTTGTTACATGGCACGTATCTCATGTTTATCATGCTTGCGCCAGTCTCATACCTTCGTCATCCATTCACGTCCCGTAATACCAAATTTCGTATGAGTGAAGCTAGCGATACGGCTGCCAGCGCATCATGAGCATGGTATGTAGTCATTTTTGTTGCATGACACGCATTTCATGATTATCTGTTTGCACCAGTCAGATACATTCGTCATCCATTCACGTCCCGTGATATCGAATTTGATATATGCGACGCTGGGGAAATGACCGAGAGCGCACCATGAGCGTGATATGTCATGTGGTTACGACACACATGTCATGATTTCCACTTTAGGGTCTGTCACTTGTGTTCGCCAAGCAGTCATGTTATGCCATACCAAGTTTGGTATCGATATCATTATCCAAACGGCCAGGAGAACTAAATTTCGTAGGCAGCTAGATAGATAGATAGATGAGATAGATAGATAGATAGATAGATAGAAATAGATAGATAGATAGATAGATAGATAGATAGATAGATAGATAGATAGATAATAGATAGATAGATAGATAGATAGATAGATAGATAGATAGATAGATAGATAGTCGCAAAGTCGCAGAAGTTCGCTAAGAAAAGCTCCACATTTAAAACGCATTCATGTCATAGGAGTGCTACTTGATTGTACCAACCTTTTTCATGGTGCATTCTGGGCTATTATTTTTGTAACAATTAAATTATAACAAGCCCAGCCCTAAAACGTCGCATTCATATGCGTCCCTTAGCTTTAAGACGACCCAGTGTGGAACGTTCGGTGTGAGTTTACTTACATTTTTCTTTCACCCTCGTTGTGAGGGGAGTGAAATGCAAATAAAACCTGCATGCTTAGTTTAGGACGAACGGTAGGAAACCCCAAATGGCCTAAGTCCCCAGTAGTATCTCGCTACAGCATGCGGTAAAACGATATCCTTGTTTTTGCACTTGAAACGCAAGAAACTAAATTTATTATAATCTATAAACTAAAAATAGGCACTCTCTTTTGTGGAGCATATTCTTTCCAAATATTTTAGACTTAATTCCGAGTAAATCACCACTTTTACTCACAGAGTAATGCCCCTAGACAGGATTGAAGTACGCCACTCATTTCAAAAGCGTAACGTGACTTTCACAGAATCACGGTAGCAAGACTCTCCGAAAGCAGCCGCTACTATACATCTCACGAAAAAAAAAAATTCGCGAAACTGAAGCCTAAATGAGCCTTTGTATTACTTTTAACAATTTTCATCACATGGAGGTCATAATGGTCACAAAATATAACACTGTGGTTGAAAATTAGAATCATATTAGGAGAAGAAATTAGAGGGCAAGATTCGAACACAAGACCTTTTCACCCAACTAATTTTTAAAACGTTTACACGCTACCACCATGCAAAACTAAAAAACAACAAGGGAGTTTGTTTCTTTCATCAAGTGGGTAATATTAAGGATTCGCCTCTTTATTTTTCTGTTTGGAAACGTAGATTTCAGCGCTTGTCAATATGCAAGAATGAAACAGAAAGTAGGTCATTTGTTCGTTTTGCCGTTCCCTGGATTAGAACGTAGCTCTGACGCGTTTCGCAGTGAATAAGATTAGCGCAACTAAACATACAAGCGGCCTTTACAGTGAATAAACGAGGTGTTTGTCATTCATATTTACATACAAAATTAATCTTGAGGTGCACACTGAACACTTCACGTTCTGTCACTGCCTCGACATACTTTAGGACATTATTTTTGACGTTTCCTGACTGCACCCTTATTACTTCACTCTAGCCATAATAACGATACAGATCGGGGTGGCATATTCCGGGTGTAGAGTTCTTGCAAAAGCCGCAATATAATAAATTACGACGTTGCTAATCATCTTAATGTAGTTTCGAGCATGATTATAGGAATGAGGTCGCATTCGCGTAATTCACTGCACGCATCATAGACTACAAACACGGATAATAAACGCTCGGAGTGCCAGTGCTCTAAAAGTACTGGGAGGCGCTCGAAACGCTTTTTTTATAATTTATCTCCTGCGCCAGAACAGAAAATAAAATTACTTTTAGAACATATATGTGTGTGATTAAAAATAAATGGTAAGCACTTGGTGCTCGTCGATATAGATAAGGAGCAGGAGTATATTTGCGTTTTACTCTCTCATTTTAAAGGAGTGCAAGAAGACTCTACGTGTCTGAGAGACTGGAATTTCGATTGCTTTCACTCTGTCTTTTCATGTAGCTAAAACGATGCATTTCGCTTCATCGCACACTTTTTAAGGTAACAAAAAAGGCTGTTAGTTACAACTCGGCTGATTTAGTATTGTGATACCCTTTCCTTCTTCTATATTTTCTTTTAATCTAATTTTTCCCTCCTCTCAAAAGAGTGAGCAGGCATTGTGCCCCTCCAGTGGCAGTTGCCAGCTACCTCTTCCTCTTTTTTTCTCGCTGTTCTTTTGTATCCGTGTATGCCAATCAAATAAAGCAAATAAATACCCTCCCCAGCATTTAGAGTGTAAAAGTGAAACACTCTAGCAAGTTATTTCTTGCTCTTGCCGTACCAAACAACTATCGCAATAGGCATAAATTGGTATGGGAGTCATGATTAAGTTGATCCTCGCTAGTAAACTCTGGTACACTAGATAGAAAGAAGATAACATTTAGCCCCAAAGATTGGTATGTACCACAGAAACTTGTGTAGCATAACAGAAGGGTAACATAATTTGAAGATGTCGTGGACTGGAACATTTAAAGGCATGCAAAAGAATAAAATTGTGTAGTAGAGCTGGGTCTAACCAAGACAGTCACCGTGGCAGTCACGTTTTCTGCAAAAGAACCTTTCCAGATATTCAAAATGCTTTGAAAATGCTTTTACAGGTATCACATCAAGAAAATGTCAATATTGGTTGATCTGTTGGCTATCATCTTTCATAACAATATACTAATATTAAAATAACAGTGAGGCTTTCAGTCAACTTCGCTACTCCAAATCAGCAAAGGTAGAAGATTCTGAAGACTACTCTGGCTGTTTCTAGGCTCCATTTAGGCCTTATTGAGCTGTTACAGATTGTTTATAGGATGCTTCTAGACCACGGTTACGCTTTGACTACTTCATGATAGGTTGCTTCCTCCACGTGTCTCTCAGCTCAGAGAGGTTAGAGTTAAACCACAGGCAGTCACTGACACGACACAGCGCATAGGCATTTCCGTAGGCCTCCCATCACTTCGGGGAATCCTCGCAGCCTTTCCATTTTCCTAATATATTCTTGTTATACGTATTCCGGGTCTCTTGTTCACTCCGGTCGCTTCGCAGTCATTCTTTGGTTTAGCTGTTGCCTTTTTTCTTGCAATGAGACATGTAGTATGATATCTATGGCGCGTATCTGTTCACGATTACCCTCAGTTTATCTCTGGCAAGAAAGCCGAAAGATTGCATATTTAATGTAAAACGTTAAACTGTCAATGATAAACACAGCGTATAAGTAAATAAAATATGAGATAACTGTTTTGTGCTGTTTGGATGAGTAGAAATGCCATAAAAGACATGGATTGATATTACAGCAATGTGCCTATAAATTGTGCAGTGCTAACAGTCATCAATTGATATTACAGTAATGTGCCTATAATGTGCAGTGCTAAAAGTCATATCTAGGAACAACGTCTTTGTGACCCATGTGTACCCACGATTGTGCTGTAGTGGCTAAGGCCCTCGGCTGCTGACCCGCACGTCGCGGGATCGAATCCCGTCGTGGCGGCCACGTCTTCGATGGAGGCGAAAATGATTGAGGCCCGGCGCCTGAATTTTGGTGCACGTTGAGAACCCCAGGTGGTGGAAAATTTTCGAGCCCTCCACTACAGCGTCTCTAAATCTAATGGTGGTTTCGGGACGTTAAGTCTAAACGAATATTATTATCTGAGCCATGTCAAGTCGCCTCATAAAATAACGAAAACTGCTCTAGAAATTTCCATCGTCTACCACTTTCCCATTACTATAGGTGCCTTTTAGAAGCATTTCATTACGGGACACTCCGTAACACTGATTGTTGAATAGTTGAGTATATAAAATGCCAGCTCGTTTGAAATCTTGCCAACAAATAGTACCGTATGTTCGAATCAGTGTTTATTGAGTGAGTGTCCTAATACGAGTTAAAAGCACAATATTTATGTATTTGTTACGTCATAAGACAAGTATTTTGTGTAAGAATACAAAATACAATAATTACAAAACAAAATACAGTAGGTACTAAATGCCGCTAGGAAACACAAAATTGAAGTAAGGATCATATTCGCGAATGTGTCACATGGGGCACTCAATATTACGCAAAACTAAGGTATTGATGAAGACCCAGCCAACCTTTTCAATATAGCCATTTTAATAACATACAGCCACATGTTCACTCAGGCTTTATAATAATGGAGAGTGTTAGTGCATGCGCACGCTTTTGCTTTCTTTTGTACTCTCAGCCGCAAAAAAAAAAACACAGAGGACGCAGGAGCTCACGTAATTTAACCACTTTGCAGCTCAGCGCTTAAACTCTCCACTGAAGGAGCAGTTTGTATTGTTCTTTTTTTCAATATTTCAACATAAGTAAGATATACTGACTTTCAGTATAACCCAGATATTTACCTTGAACTTTGCTTCAGGTGAAAATGCTGAGCATTCTGTGTATGTCGTGCAAGTGTGTGTAGAATTACCAATAGGACATTGTCCAGCCCGCTGCATAGAAAGAGTTTGAAATAATATTCCCATCGGGGGGGGGGGGGGGGGTTCGCATTAACATGCGCTGCCACCATTAACGAGTTCTACCTTGGCCAGATCCGGAAATGTCGACACAAAGTTCATTACTACAAATACAGCTTTTGCCTCGTAAATTATTTTCTCAGTTTGCTCCTTTATAGCTGGCTTGAATCTGTTCAATGACACCATCAACCATACGTTTTCTAATTCAATTCCAGTGTTTGTATTTTGTTCATTTTACAAGTAGATCATTCGTATGGACGATAGAGTAAACTATTCCTCGCATTCGTTGCTGAAAAAAATGTTTCTTAGAAAAGACAACAGGGGACGATGAGCCATCGGGTGGCACATGGAGACCTATTACCTGAAGATTTTATAAGCCCGCTTTTGTCGGTTTCACAGTTATCTCAATAATGTTTAGTGAGGAATATGACTTCAACATTCTTTTTTCTAGACATGAAAATTTTCATGTTGGGAATTCGCCCCGCAAACCTTCTAATGAAACAAACTTCCACCCAGCTTCCTATGAATTTAGTCGCGGAGACAGAAGCAACCACATTTTGGTTATTCAAGAAAAGCTCCTACCGAAAAAGAGTACATTCGTTCGTAGCATAGGAGGAAATATATCATTGCATTAGTGATGTTTACTAGTGTCACTAAAACAGCAGCGTATGTAAACTAATCTAAAATGTGTTTATATCACGGCGAACAAAACGTGAGTACAATTGATGACGTGAACTAAATCATTAGCACCAGTTTTCAAGACGTGATCAATGTATACCGTTAACACAAAAGAGGAAATAAGACTTTTAGTGGCCCTCTTTAAATCACTATGATAGAAAAGCAATATTATGTAATATAAAGCTGCTAGTTCAAAACTTATGAATGAAATATGATTGATAGCACTTAGACCCTGCGTTCATCCCTATACAAAATTGAAGGCGGTTATTTTTCGCGTATCTGTGTTTGTATGTTCAGGTGTGAGTGCTATTGGGCTGGTTGGTTCCTTCGCAGCTTCTCTATTAAACTATCAAATTATTAAGCTCACGTGATAAAGTATATCAATTTATCAACCTTAAATACAAATTGCGGAAATCAAAATCGAAATTCTGACTTTTCTTCACCATTTCATTATCTGCTTTGTATATCTCTTCGGGATGTGCATACGAAAACTAATACCCATAACCTCGTAAAATTTTAGTGAAAGGCAGAATTCTCCAGACCGAATCAACCCAACGAACTTATGAAGTTGACCTTACTGAATCATAATGAGAAGACAGACACCGAGAGGAAAATTTCTTAAACTGATTCACATGAACTTTACCACTTGAATCATTTCTGTATCTTTGCCCCTAGCAAACAGAACCACACGTCACCCTAGACAAGATGCATTAACACTTACTTCGCAAGAACAAAAACATTTAAGAATTTTCGCCCTCACACTATAACCTAATGAAACCACTATATCAAACGGACGTTATAAAAACATTATTAGTAATTGTTATATAGTTTTCCTAACCATGCTCATACATTTGTCGTTATAGTGTTTGGTTATTGTTGTTGCTTCTTTTACTTTTTGCAAGCGCGTTCAATGTTTACTATTTTTATTGCCCACGCTGCTTGGACTACCTGTCTGCAGAATTTCATGAATATATGCATAAATGTATAAACATAGACTCACAAACAAATAAATAAAAATACGTCTCTTTTACAGCACGCAGTGATGTCTGTTATAGATTAGTTGACCTTCTGTGCATAACAGTCTTTATTGAAATAGCACCCTGTAGCTTATTATTTTTGGTTCACTTAGCATTCTAAAGCGTGCGTATGTGCGTAATCATTCTTTGGAGGATCTCAAGAGCATCTCGTTCACACGACTAAAATGCATGTTACGTGATTGCGCTTACCCTAGCCAGTACGCGGTGACGAGGGCGTGGAGAACGTTTTGTTTGGCATTTTTTGTGCTCCTTTGCACAGTTCAATCGCTTGCTTATATATAGACGTGACGAAAAATATGGCGGCTTCTCACCGGAGTTGCCAAGCCTCGAGGCAGGGTGGAGCTCGGTAGCCTTCTTTGCATATATCATTTTGGTTTATTTCTTAGTTTTCATTAGCCCTTTCTCTGCTTCTTCTATCGTTTTGTATCTGCTTGTTTTTATTTGTGTTTTTGTGCAATATTTTTTTCTGGTTCTTTCTATTCACTTTTTATTTCCTTTCTGTCTCTGTCTTATACATATCACTTCTTTTGTATCTCTCACTCTCTCTTTGTTTCTTTTTCTCTCTATCTTGGTTTCATCATCGTTCTTCTTGCGGTCATTTCCGTTTGCGTTACGCTATGCTTTTCCTTTCTCTTTTTCGCCTTTATTTCTTCCTATCTCTTTTATTATCTTTTTATGTTTTCTATTTCTCTCTAACTTTAACTTTTCATTTTTATTTCTTTTGGTGAAATACAGTCGTCAGTAAGTATATTACCAACTTTCCAGCATATATCCTGAAATGGTTCGATTGACGCTTGAGCCGCGCAGCTCTGTGTTATGCTGCCGATATTGTATCTATGTGTGCCGACAGGCTATTCAAGAATGTTGAGGTGCTATCTCAGCATCAGCCTCCAGTGCTTCGCGGCTGGAGTCGGTCGAACCAGTCCATGTCACGTTGTGCAGCGTTCCACTTAAGTTCGCGGATGACTGTGCATTTGATAGTCAAAGTTTCAGAAGTCTCTACTATGACGTCTCTCATAATCTCATAAAAACTCATATAATATAATAATATTTACGTTATATTATTTTTCTGTCTACATATATTTTATACTGCTTTTTCTTTCACGTATTTTACGGGCAGAATTTTCCTTTAACGATTGCCTAATTTCAGAGGCGCATACCCACCTGGGCAGTTTTATATGCACTGAATTCAATTTATTGATAACTGGAACAGCTTGTCTTTTAAAAAGCTGCTTGTAACAGTTAATGATTGTGTAAAGCTGACTCTTGTCGGAATCATGATCGTTATTTAGGTCTTAGGCACAGTACATAAGAAAAATCGTGATGGCACACTGTGGGCACCTGATTGACTTGATATGCTCATTGCGATACTAGTTCATTGTCCATAGCGTAAACTATAATAGACAACGTAAACATGAATATATATTTGTAATAGTACGTCATTAGCAAGAATTTCTGAACGCCCCCCAAAAATGTTAGCAAAGAGCTAGTAAATGCATACATTTGCTAATTTCGTGAGAAGTTTCGGCCATCGCGGCTTTCCTTTACTTGCCCGTGAAACTGGTAAATTTTTCCGTTTTTAAAAAAATTGGGGGACCCCTAAGCTTCACTTTCAAGAGGTGAACGCGACAGCGAAATTTGGTCCTACCGCGCTCTTCAACCGTAAAGCACATACTTATAATTTGTCCTTGTCACACAACACACACACCACGCACACGCACGCACACACACACACACACACACAACACCACACACACACACACACACAGAGATACATACATAGACACGTGCATATTCTTATAACTAACCTAATCACAGATAATAGAAGGAGTATGTGCAAATGAAGCTAAGTTAAGAAGAGATGAAAAATTTTCCCACAGGGGCCGTTTCTGTACCCAAGGCGCGGATAGCCCATTCGTCTTTTTGTGAAGACTGCAACCGTCAAGCAGCTCTCAAGGCGTAACTGTAAGGGCAACAGCTGATACCTTAGCAAATACCACTCAGCCTGTCCAACCCGTTGAATCCAGCCTAGGTCGGCAAGCTCACACTTGAATCGACTCACTCAGACTCAAATGGAGCCGCGAGTCTGAGTATTCAGGCTGAGAAACGTTTCTGTAAGTTAGTCCATAGGAGTTCGGAAAAGTAATATTTTCGCTATTTTGAGCTCAAATTAGTCTATATGACGCCAAATTTGGCGAATCAGGTATGAGCGGGGGCCCCGAGAATAAATTATATTTATTCAGCGAGACTCAGTGAGGTTCATAATAATTACGATATATTTCCTAGCAAACTTCGGTGACTTTTAGCGTATCTATTTATCTATCTATCTATCTATCTATCTATCTATCTATCTATCTATCTATCTATATACCTACCTATCTATCTATCCATCTATCTAAATCCAGCGGCAACCAAGACATTTTCCGGCGGCAACCACTATGGCGGCAACCCCGCCGCATTTTACGCGTTGTTTGAGGACACACTGTGTTCTCTGCACTCGAGAAGTAAACTTTGTTTTTGGGTTTCAAAAATCTCGCGATCTTTTCTTTCCATTGATGCTGAGCGTTAACGTCTCCCTTGAAGATATATATATTAGCAGTGAAAACAGTGAGAGCAACAAGAAAGCATTTTCGTTCTACGAACCTCTGTTTTTCTGCGAGTACGGAGAAACTGTTCAACATAACAGTGCGAAATATACCGTGCCTTTACACTAAGAGCTATTGGAGATTTCTGTGATGCGACATTCGATATAAGCAAATTAGTAATTCATTAACACTTTAATGAAAATGGGTCAAATTATGAAAGTTGGCATTGAATATAGGCAAGTAATGAGTGCCCGAATTGCACTAGCATACGCAAAGAGCAATTTTCGCGTTTAGTGTCTTTTACAGAATTTATACGCATGAAAATAGTACCAAAAGTTCATATCACAATAACTTTATCGACCTATAAGCTCTACTGAGCACTGAGAGTTTCACCATTTTCAATAATGAATTATGCAGTGCTTCAAATATCATGACGCAGATAAGCTGAAAGCGACGTTCTTTCATAAAGTGCTCATCAATCGCGTCCTACATCCTTTTTTCATTTTACTTTATTTTGTCAATGTTTTTGCGTAGAAAGTCGAATGGAAGGCTCATGCGAAAGGCTGTAGAGTCTTGTCAGATTACGCAGCATGTTTGTCAGAAAAAATAAATAGTCATTCATTTCCACTGATACACCGTCCTCTTTTGCCCGTTGCTTTAAGGCGCAACATCAACATTATCATCAGCCTTACTACGCCCGCTGCAGGACAAAGGCCTCTCCTATGCATTTTCCGCCAGTCAACTCAGTCCTGTGCTTTCTGCATTCACTTTTGACCCGAAAACTTCTCTGAGAATCTATCCAGTTCCCCTAATACACCAGCGGTTATCCTGCCTACACGCTACGAGCGCGGACCATGTCAAATTCTTTCTATTGATTTCAACTTTGATATTCTTGACTCCGGTGTGTTCCCTGACCTGCTCTGCTCTCTTCTTGTCTCTTAAAAATACACCTATCATTTTCATTTCCATCCTTCACTGCTTCAGCGTCAATTTAAGCTTAACCCTCTTTGTAAGCCACTAGTCCTCTGCCCCGTACACTACAAAAAATTTTACATCCTTAAGGGTGTATTTCTTCTGTCCCTTGGGCAACACCCTTTTAGGGTGTTACCCATGGGCTAGAAAGTGGTGATCAACGTAATGAGGCGCAAAAAAGCAGCGGCTTGATTAGGAGCCAACAAAAATGTCAAGTCTTTCTTGATGAGATCAGTTAGAGCTCGTGCAATGTCCATAGGACCACAAAACTGCGAGCGTCTTTCGCGCTATATACTTGGTACAGGCAGATCGAAAACAGCGGTAACTGTCGGGATTGGGGCGAATATCAGAAGAGTCTTCGAGATGCCCCAGGATAGCAACTTGGCGTTGCCCGAAGTGTCATTTCGAAGAATGAACTTGTAGCCCAGCCGCACAAAACACCGAAATAATAAACGAAGGTTGGTAGATATGAGTCTCAAAAGTTATGAGTCTCAAAGTTATGAGTCTCAAAGATATGAGTCTCGAAGATATGAGTCACGAAGATATGATCCTCAAACATGGTGGACCTACATGACTCGTCATACTCCCACCGGTCGCCGGCAAATTTTAGCGCGGGCTGCCAACCCCCTCCGGCGGCGTTGCGGGGGATGTGTCCCAAAGCCCTATACTGGCCTGAGTTCGCTGAGCAGTGCGTTGGTGCTCGCCAACGCTTCTGAGAGTGGCGACGCAGGACCGTCTAGGCACTTCCGTCCAGTCTTGCTGCGCCGCTCCTTAGGGGAGCGAGTAATGGGGAGAGTACTCCTGGCGGCATAGGCTCAGCTGAGCCTGAAAACTCGGATAAGTCAGATTCACCATGGTTTTCGCCATGCCTGACCCGGGGAACTAACCCTTCGTCTACGCCCTCCGGTATACCATCCTCTTCACGTGCGCACATAGCATCACAAAGGTGCTGCGCACAGCGGACTCACAGAAGGGGTAAACCCCGTACCTTTTCATTCTCTGCTCTTACACTCCTCATTACACTTCTCCTAGATATTCAACCAGCGTGAGGTGGCCAATCACACAAGCATCTTGTTAAATCTATTTTCCTTCTCTTCGTTCTTTTTTGTTATTTCTCATGTATGTCATTCTAAGGTGAAACGATGTGATGTGGGCACCGCGACCACGTGCTCATTTTTGTCCAAAACCTTGAGAAATCAGCGGCAAAAATAGAGGCACTCAACATAATTTCCGCATCAAAATAGGTGACGTGACCTGCAGCGCAAACTAGAAGAACATTTAAATAAAGAAATGGTGCAATAAAATAAGACGTTGATAGTTCTTGTATGAGTATGCACGGCTCGTGTGGGTTTCTTCCAAACACTTCTATCGATGGTCGCCCACTTTGCCTTGTTTTCACCAATGAATCAATTCAATTCAGTTCGTCGAATAAAATCAATGGAAAATTACTGTGCAAAATCATATAAAATACGCCACCACCTCCAAACTATAACGCATTGATTTCTCCCCGGCGGGCAGTGTTTACCCCAGGAAGTGAGGCTGTGACGTTTGTGCAACCCCCTAATGTCACATGTACAATCAAAGTGGGGTTTAAAAAATAGAATGACGATAAAATGCTCTGCAGAACGTTTGTTCGTGAACGTCAAAAAGCGTGTGCCGTGACCTGTCACGGGAAAAAACATGAAGCAGCGGTGGAAAGTTCAAACTATCTTTTAATACCTTGATGTCACAATCTATTTGTCAGTTCGGTCGTTAGCCTCTTGCTTGTCTGTACGTGCTTCAATTTCCTACTTTTCAATGCACCTTGAAAATTTTTGCTTCGCCATTTACGAAAAAATAAATAAAAAGTCCAACCTAACAGGTCATCTTTTTTATCGTCTGGCTGGGTTATTCACAGTTGGGCACGTATGACGTTTCGATTTTTACAAACCACCTGGTCCGGTGCGAATGCTTCAAAATTATGTGTGCAATATGTGCTAATTCCCCAATTTTATGCTTTTACGTATCTCTAAGATACAAAATTTGAAGTGACTGGATCAGGTAACAAACTCGTCATACGGATATCTCAATCAGAATTAAGAAGACATGGGCATGTGCAGGACATAGAGCAGATTGTCAGGGGGACTAATCAGATTATGTTAGTGGAGATAAGGTGGTCGTACCAGACAGAGGAACGCGTTAATCGAAGCAATAAAGAAGATGCCTTTTTTGTGAAATGAGTGGATGATCATGACCTAAACCTGTACTGTTCTCGGCAGCCCTTCCTATCTCATTGTGGCCATTGCGACGTTCTAATCAACCGTCTTTTATTGACACATTTAATTATAGCGCTTGCTCTGGTTCTCTTTAAATGCGAAGCGTTTCTTAGTGAACTTCGGTGACCTTGCGCGTATTTATCTATCTATCTATCTATCTACCTATCTATCTATCTATCTATCTATCTATCTATCCCCTTACGACTTTTAGCTCTTCTGGCCGTTTCGATAATGGTATCAATACCAAACTTGGTATGGCATAACATGACTGTATGAACAACATATTTGACTACTCATAACATAAAAATCATCACATGTATGTCATCAATGTCATGATTCGCATTCTTTTATCTTGCAGCTCTTACGGTGGTTTCGTTCACATGGCATGTTGCAAAGCTGGTATGGTATGACATGATTGCATTGCGAACACAAGCGACAGACCATAACATGAAAATCATCCCAAGCGTGTCATGTACCAACATGACTACATGCCAAGCTCATGATGCACTCGCAGCTATTTCGCTAGCGTCAAATATACCAAATTGGGTATTACGGTACGTGAATGGGTGACGAAGGTATGTGACTGGTGCAAACATGATATTCATAAAATGCGTGTCATGTAACAACATGACTACACGCCACGCTAATGATGCGCTGGCGGCCATTTGGCTAGCATCACATATACAAAATTTCGTATTACGGGACGTGAATGAACGATGAAGGTATGATACTGGTGCAAACCTAATAAAGATCAGATGCATGTCATCTGACAACATCACTACATGCTTCGCTCTTGATGCGCTCGCGGCCGTTTCGCTAGCTTCACAAGTACCAAACTCGGCATTACGTGACGCGAACGGACGACATAGGTAAATGACACATCCAAACATGACATTCAAGACATGTGTGTCATGTAACAACATGACTGCATGCCACACTCTTCATACGCTCACGGACGTCTTGCTAGCTTCACATATGCCAAATTTGATTTTACGTGACGCCCCGCCGTGGTGGTACGCCCCGCTGTGGTGGTCTAGTGGCTAAGGTACTCGGCTGCTGACCCCCAGGTTGCGGGATTGAATTCCGGCTGCGGCAGCTGCATTTCCGATGGAAGCGGAAATGTTGTAGGCTCGTGTGCTCAGATTTGGGTGCACGGGAAAGAACCCCAGGAGGTCATAATTTCTGGAGCCCTTCACTACGGCGTCTCTCTTAATCATATGGTGGTTTCGAAACGTTAAACCCCACGTATCAATCAATGATTTTACGTGACGCCAATGGATGACGAAGGTATGTGACTGGTGCAAAAAAATTATTCATGAGATGCATGTCATGTGTGAACATGACTACATGTCACAGTCAAGGCGCCAATACAGTTCGACATGACGCGGTGCGCGTGCTCACCAGCGTTCATTTCGTCGCCTCCCGCAGGCGTTGTCACGCCAGGTGCCGTTTCTGCTATATGCTCTCGTGCACGCGCCACGATGCGTTGCTTTGACGCATGCGCGTTTCAGTGCGCCCAATTTACCTCAGTCACGAAAAGAGGGAGACACAGTGTTATCTGGGTAACGTATCGGCATAGAGTATTGTTACTCTACAGCATCGTCGCGAAGTGCAGCACGTCGCATTTTGCGCCGTTTGCCGTCAGTCTGCGCCGACGGACGCTGGTCGCGCCTGGCGTCAGACTATAGATTGCTCGCGTTTTGCTAACGTAGCGTTGCTGTGCCCAGTGTGCGCGCGCGTCAACGTTACATTGGAGTATATTGGGCCCTTCACGATGTGCTCCCGGCTTTATTGCAAGCTCCACATAAAACACATTTGCTGTTACGTGACATCAATAGATGACGAAAGATATGACTAGTGCAAAAATGATAATTCTGACAGGCCACCTCGCAACGTTAATTGGGCTGAATTTAAAGTGGCATATCAACATTCATCATTCATGCTTCGTAGATCATCGATTTCCACTGTGCGTGGGATCTGCCAACTTTTTTCGTATTGTATACTAGGGTATCCGCTGTCATGTTCTAATCTCAGAACTACTCTGCAGTCATCCTATCTCTAAACGTTTCGCCATTATGTTCAGTTCTACCACATCAGGCGTGATAACCTATCATAGTTTTTTTTTTTCTATGTCAGTCAAGGTACTACTCCGAATTTCAGAAGTGCAGAGTAACTCGGGAGTACAATTTTCACTTTAAGCGCAGTGATAAGTTGGCGGTTGCAAACTGCGAATGTGTATCCCGGCTGCGGCGGCTGCATTTCCGATGGAGGCGGAAATGTTGTAGGCCCGTGTGCTCAGATTTGGGTGCACGTTAAAGAACCCCAGGTGGTCTAAATTTCCGGAGCCCTCCACTACGGCGTCTCTCATAATCATATAGTGGTTTTGGGACGTTAAACTCCACATATCAATCAAACTGCGAATGTGTACCGACGGGCTTTCAGTTTCTCCGTATTCATTGCGGAGTTACATTTACACAGGTAGTCTCTCGTGTTTTTAATTTACCTGAATTGCACCTTTATTTACAAAGACTAAAAATTCGTTGTACATTGCTAACTCGTTTTTTCCATAGACCACTTATCGTTAACCTGGCGCTTTTGCGTATTCAATTCCAACCCCATGTTAACGCTTTCTTGGCATACGTACCCCATGGTTATCGTGAGATGAGCCACAGTTGACGCTGTTGCTTTCCTTAGAAGCACTTCAGATTGAGCACTTCCTTCCAGCCCAGAGACTAATTGGTAATAGAGCTTAAAAATATAGCTGAAATTTGGTGGTTGCGATTCTAGTAAATAGGTGTCTTGAAAACTCCTTAAAAAATTCATCTACTTAAAATAATGCGCAATTACCTGTAATGATAATGCTGATGAAGTTAATTGAATGCGCTGATCAAAGCACAGACGCTTTTTTTTCCTTGGAAGCAGGCAGCTGTGATCGTTGCAGGGCCTTGGGAGAAAATTGTACCACGAGCTTTTTCTTTTCTTTACGTGAATACTGAGATACGCTGGAACATAGCAGCGAGACAGCAATCTAACGCCAAAAGTACAGTAATGCTTAGACACGCCCAGGTGCGAATGCCACTAAAAGAAAGTTGTGTCAAGGACTACGGTCTCCCAATATATTTCCAATTCTTTGCTGTTTTTGCGAAAGAGCTCGCCCCATCTGATCGAAAATTTGTCCGATTGCATGAAAAGCAACTGAAGGCGTTCGACTGGAGTGCCTTTAGCACCCTAATGTTTATTCGCTGACCTATGCTTGCTAGACATTTACAATAATGGCCTCTCTATCAGCCACATTTACACTGCCATTTTATTTAAGAAATGTGCCGTATTACGCTGCACGAATTCTATTATTTCTCTGGTTTTCATCATCCGGCTAAACCATTCGCTATCTGTCGCTCTTACTGGTGCGTCTGAGTTTTCTAGAGATATCTAAATAATTTACAATAGCGTGAAGCGAATATATCCAGATGCACTTACGCACCACACCAGTGCGGTGCGTGTGTGGTGTGTGCAATTTTTCACAATTTTCACGCTACCATAAAATACTTAATTGCTTGGCGTAGAACGCATATTATTGATAAAGAGTGTTGATGCCAGTCGTGTACATTACTGTGCATGCCAGACGTTAATAGTGTGAAGAAAATCTTCGTAAACACTTGAAAATAGTACCAGACATAATATCCAACGATTAAACAGTCAACGTTTTGCATAATGGAATTCCCAGCAACAAACATGAATCAGTAGAGCAAAAACTGGGTTACGTAGCTTATGGTTGGTAGGGGCTAGGATACTTCACAATCATTTTTCAGGAATACCTGCTACCGCAGACCCCCACAAATAAGGGCACTAACTGCAGTGTGGCCACAAAACATGGTTTTTTTAGGAAATAATGCGTATACATTCCGACTGGAAAATACAGTGGGGTCAAAAACAGCACTACCGTTGCAGCGAACGACAAATTAAGGTGCGGTTTCTTTATTTTGAAAGGTAAACTGATTTTATAAAAAATCGATATTTTGTTTCGGTATATCGACGTTACACCTTAACCCTTTCCATATTGAATACGAGCTGCACTCGTTTACCATGAAGCAAGAGCGTGGGAGCTCCACGGTCAAGTTATACTATAGGTAATTAACTTCGATGTTCTCTCTTTGGCTGGAACAATTACATTAGTTAAATATATAAAAACGTGCTCGAAGTACGCGCTCAAGAAGACTCTCGATTGCAAAATGGCGTCCTCCCATGTGCGCTATTGCTGCGGGCAGGAAAAGATCCTTTCAAGGTAAAAAAAAAGCACTTGTTTGCCGAAGCTTAGTAAATAGATAACTTGAGCTCTTGCGCGAATGTGGCAGCGTCCACCATTAGCAGCGCAGTTTTCCCAAATTATCACACTCCACCGACCACCACATATCCCCATTGGGCACCCCAAGAGCCAAGAATCTCCTCTGACACGTTCAAGCTCCGTTTGAAGTAACGGAATTGCTGCCATGCTGTTTACTTTTTCAATTTAAGGGTGACACTTTTTGCACCAAGACCGGAGAGGTTGAAGCGCTTTCTTAGGAGAGTGGCAGAAAAGACATCATCTGCACATTTTCAAGAAAAACAGTAGTTGCTGCGCGAACTGTGAATCAAGTACTTCTGAAAAAAATTGTTTTTTTCAATGAGTTCAAGACTTGCAGAATCAAAAATGTAAATAAACGACTCAGTTTATAGTATCACTTATTACCTAAACCTAGGTAGGGAAAGCGTAAATACAGGCATGAAGAGTCCTCCGAATTTTCTAAAGAGAGTAGCATATGCACTAGAGGGCTTCAGCTTTATGTTCTTTTTCTCCTGATCACCCTTTCATGATTGGCGTTGTCAAGTCCGTTATTAGAAAGAGATGCTACTCGAAAAACCAGAGTTTTTGAATCTGTAGTCTATAGGTACTTGAACTCTTTGCTGTTTCCGTAGGGTCATATGTTAATTTCAAATGTGTAACTAGTTATCTAGTAAGTTGCATAGATTTCGTTTTGTACCATGACAATGTGTAGAATCAGTGTTGTGTGAAACGGTGTTCCAAAGAACGACTTTCCAGAAACCAGTTCATTTTTGGAGGAACGAAGGAACATTCCCGTTATACTTAAGATTGATAGAACAGTACCGACAATACGTCACGTTTACGTGGGAACGGTGGAGGAAGCTTACCCTTTTTAAACGTTCCTTTGTATTAAACAGGTGTGCACTCGCCGCAAATAATGCAGACCAGGGCGGAGTGGCGACTGCATTAGGTCCAACGATGTATCACTCACCTGTCACTTGACTCTACTGCATTCTTATGTTCACTTATGGCGCCCTGAGGGTGCGCAGAGAAGTGCGCGTTGCTGAGACCAACCACGTGTGGAAAGAATATCTGATTACCTTTCCTATCAGTATGATGCGGTTGTACAGCAATCAAGAGGCGTTCCGGAGAGTGGAGACTGTACACACCTTGGAGAAATTTTGCTTGACCTTCGAGAATGATGGAACCTCATTGTAAGGCTGCCGCCAACAAAAGGCGCCCTATTTTTTTTTTACCTCGGCGTCTTTGAATTGATTGATCGATATGTGATGTTTAACGTCCCAAAACCACCAAATGATTATGAGAGACGCCGTAGTGGAGGGCTTCGGAAATTTCTACCACCTGGGTTTTTTAACGTGCACCCAAATCTGAGTACACATGCCTACAACATTTCCGCTTCCATCGGAAATGCAGCCGCCGTAGCCGGGATTCCATCCCGCGACGTGCGGGTAAGCAGCCGAGTATCTTAGCCACTACACTACCGTAGCGGGGCCTAGATAGATAGATAGATAGATAGATAGATAGATAGATAGATAGATAGATAGATAGATAGATAGATAGATAGATAGATAGATAGATAGATAGATAGATAGATAGATAGATAGATAGATAGATAGATAGATAGATAGATAGATAGATAGATAGATAGATAGATAGATAGATAGATAGATAGATAGATAGATAGATAGATAGATAGATAGATAGATAGATAGACAGACAGGCAGACAAACAGACAGACAGACAGACAGACAGACAGACAGACAGACAGACAGACAGACAGACAGACAGACAGACAGATAGATAGATAGATAGATAGATAGATAGATAGATAGATAGATAGATAGATAGATAGATAGATAGATAGATAGATAGATAGATAGATAGATAGATAGATAGATAGATAGATAGATAGATAGATAGATAGATAGATAGATAGATAGATAGATAGATAGATAGATACGCCACAAGTGGCCGAAGTTTGATAAAAATCGCTTCGCATTTAAATCTTCAATTTCATACAGTAATGAAAAAATGGCAGCATATCCACGGGGTGAATGAAGGAGTATCGGGCGAAGCATCCGTCCATCCATGCGCCCATCCGCCCGTCCATGCATGCGTCTGTTCGTGCATCCGCACGTCCATCCATCCGTCCGTCCCTGCGTTCGTCCATGCGTCCGCCCGTGCGTCGTCCATGCGTTCATCCGTTCATGCATCTGTGTGTCCAATCGTTCATCTATTCAACACTCCAAGTACCACCATCTCGCATCTTTTCATCATATATTCCGCATATAGAAGCACCGCCTTCCAGCGGAAATTCCAAGGACAAAATCAGAGGTTGCACACGCACACTTTCTTATGGCTTGTGCGTCTTGTCTACTTCTCACTTTTAACCACCTCGAGTTCATTGTATATACTATAGTTCACTGTATTCATGGCACTGCGGCCCAAATCTCGCTAAACCTTTCTAAGACCAGGGAGGTTAAGCTTAGTGACTATAACCTAGCAACCCTTTCTTGCCAGATAGTGCTCAATGTTGATGCGAATGGCTGCTAATTGGGAATGATAGACAGGAGAATTCGGTTTTCAGTTAACGCGCACGCTGCGAATTTTTTATTGTTCAGCAACACACAGGGTAAATCTCCCATTGACACCACCTTGCAGTTGAAAGCGTAAGACATGTTACGTACTACGACAAGGGACGAACGGGTGCCGCTTTAAGGAGCTTCGCCCCTAGAAGACATGAAACCTGCATGACGAGAATGAATGAGAAAAAATTGGGATGTTAAAATACGGGAGGGTTGCAATAGCATACTTGCCTTGTCATCGTCGGTGAGTATTCAGTACTGAGAATATTATAAAATACGTAGAGTATTTAGTACTTGGAGTATTTAATTTACAGACAATGTCCAACATAATCATTTGTGTGTTGAGGCATATACTTGAGGCTGGGATGTACGAAATGGCTGTGGTAATATAAACTACCAAAAATAGTATAAAAGAAATCTCATCAATTTCAGCTCAGCTGTTTCCTGAAAAAAGGGGTACATATTCGTCTCACTGATTCGTGCAGAGTGTTTTCAAAAACTGGGAAAACACTGTCGCCCTGCCTCATGAAGGCACCATGGTACCATTACTTCAACGGGTACTGGGGATGAAATGACTGAAGTAAGTGGCGTTTAATATCACTTCTCTAGTTATTAAAATGAAGGTTGTGCGGACACCATTTTAGCAGAAGAGGACCTGCAGATGCACCTCTTGTAAGCGTCCATAGGGCTCTGTTCTGTTCCTGTGAAGTTTACTTCACCACACGCACCATCTACTCTATTTCGCTTATTTTACTGTCTCTACCTTTGCTACCAAAATAGTGTCGAAAGCATGTGAACTAAATAGAAAAACAACACTAGCTATCATGACCCCTGTACAACAGCCCCACTAGTCACAAGCATTTAAAACCAAATACGCAAATGCGCTCCCAAGCATGAATATTATCTGTAAGTACTATCCAACGCTGGCAAGCCACGAGCACCCTAGGCAAGAATTTCCGTAAGTACAAAAGGTTGTGTATTGCCGAAATAAAAATTTTAAAGACATGTTAAAGTATGCAAAATTAAACCCGCCTACTTCCGCTAAAGTAGCACCTTGCTACCGTACAGGATGCAGGACTTGCAAACACCTTAAAGATGGCGTGATACTTAGAGGTATCCAGAGTGGTTATGTCCATCTTATAAACTCAACTTTTACCTCTACTAGTGCCAGCATTATCTACACGATCGAATAATCATACTTTCATAGATAGCACTTTGTCGAAACAAGACACTCTGTTAATGTCATAATAAATGGTCACCTTGAGGACACGGTATAGAAATTACCATATGCAGTGGCATGGCATTTTAATGTAGCAGTACACAACTTCGCCCTTCTCAAACTCTAGAAGCCTCAGTCGAATTCCGGTCCGCAAGAGAGAGAATAAATGCAGTCATGTCTTATTCACAAGCACAACACACTCCGGCCAGTAGGTGTAAACGTTTCTACAGAAGATGTTGAATCCATTCGGTACGACACGTACACAAAGAAAACCACTGCGAGTTAAGCCATGCATCCAAAATTTCCTAACCTACTATTGGTATTTTCTGACAACCTAGATTTAGCAAAACGTGTACAAGGGAAAGACAAAGTTCCCAGGCCTCTATACTATGATTTCTGTGGAAGCGTGACCCGGAATGTTTTTACCAGGACTGTACATCCTCACCTCCCCACCATTTCATTCTTTTCTTTTACAGTAAAAGTTATAAGATCACAACTCGCGTCTCACGCAGCACCATAGTTGTCCATCACCACCACCGCCGCCAGTGTCCGTAACCATATCGCGCGAAATAAGAAAAAAATACATAGTACCAGTGACAAAGTGGGTCTTGAACCCATATCCGCTGGGGGCCTACCCAGTATCTTGCCACTGAACAACGCCAATGCTTGAAACTTGGCAAACTTGCCTCAGGCAGACTTGATTTCGGGGAAGCAATCGCATAATTACGACTTATAAAGCGTCTTAAAACCGAGAAAGAACAACCAGTCGTCACACAATGTGAATGGCGTAATGAGTTGGTCACTATTGGCCTAACACTTAAGAAAATTTTGTTTTTGTAAGCTATTAACGGCGGCGTATACCCACACCAGGCACAATTCCTATTTCCGATGGAAGTGGAAATGTTGTTGGCCCGTGTGCTCAGATTTTGGTTCACGTTAAAGAACCCCAGGTGGTCTAAATTTCCAGAGCCCTCAACTACGGCATCTCTCATAAACATATGGTGGTTTTGGGACGTAAAACCCCACAAATCAATCAATCATTCCTCAATAAATAAGGCATAATTCCTCATCATCGTCAGCCACTGCGTGAACAATTGACACAATATTACTCGCAATAGTTTATCGAATACCATGCTTCTCCGAAGAATGACGAAAAATAGTGTTGCGAATTGCGGCCTACTACCTTAAAAGTTTTATATATTAATTCGATAGTGGTCATCAAGCAAGTGTGCTTGCAGCAGTTACCCAATGAGTGTTTAGAAAAGGCCCTGAAAAGCCGCTGTTCTAGCTTTCACTCACTGTGCTGCGCCTTCCACGCAGGTCTGGCATTTGTTTTCGACTGACATATACTATATAATGAAGGGTGTTTTGAAACCTTTATGGGTCTGTTCGGAAAACAACTATGGTGATATTAGGTGACGTGATATTTATTGCCCAACACTACAACCATCACACACAGAAAGAGCATACAAAATTGATTACACGTTTAGTATACGCAATAGTATCACACAACAAGTGCAGTCACGTAGAAACAAAAAAGAGCACGGAAGTAATGCTTTCACACGCGAAAGCTGCGGCGGGGTTCATCATGCAGTGCTTTGATAGATATTTATTCCGAAGCATTTGTCAGTGAGCTTCGGTGACTTCGAGCTTATCTATCTCTCTATCTATCAATCTATCTATCTATCTGTCTAGCCGCCTACGACTTTTGAATGCGAAGCATTTCTTAGCGAACTTCGGCAACTTTGAGCGTATCTATCTATCTATCTATCTGTCTGTCTAGCCGCTTACGTTTGGGTTCTCTTATGGTCATTGCCTTAACTTGGTGTGAACCAAAATTAGCAGGGCAGGGTAAGATGGTTTGACGAATATAACGCGCTTGCCAAGACATGAATATAGTCACAATCCCGTCACGTACGTCGTCAGACACTTCCGGCCACAAAGTGGCAGATACCCAGGGGTGGCTATGTGCCGCTGGTATGTTGGTATGTGCCACAGGTAATTGACACTTGGTATATACCCAGGAATTGCGAGAACACACAAGGGCAGTTTTAACGAGCGAACGTTAAGAAATACCCGACATTGGTATAGGATCCACCCGACAAATGCAAAGAATAAATGTCAGTGTCCCAGCTGGTATCGAACCCAAGCATTCTGCGTGGCAATGAAGCATTTTACCACAGAGCTACACCAGTACTCTGAACTACTTTCAAGTTGACGCTAATATTCGTGACACGTAAATAGTGGCTGCGGTGCTGCCTACCCGATTTTATAAGCATTACATGTGTACTCCTTTGATACAATCGTCGCATCGAGTTAACACCAATTGTGCTCAGTCCTCATGTGCTGAAGTTGATTTACATAGCAGTATCCAGAGACAGTATCCACGCGAGAATCAGCGCTTCATATCAGCTTCCGATGTGTCTAATACGCATGTTCCAGGTGGCATCGTTGCACAAGTGCAAACAACTGGTTATATAAACATCTGCAACATTTCAACATATGTATGTGCGTGCAACAACTGTACATATATTTAGCGTCATTTCATGACGTGCCACTCAATAAAAAAATTGCCACATGATCACCTTCCCTCCGCATGCTTCGCATAACGTGGGTTCCCATGGTATTTGGGATCTGCCGATTTTTTCGTTTTTGCTCTCCTGGTTGTTTCGATAATGGTATCGATACCAAAGTTGGTTTGGCATAAAATGACTGTATAAAGAACACGTTTTACTAGTCATAACATGAAAATGCGACATGTATGTGGTGAATGTCATGGTTCTGAAGCTTTTGCGGTAGTTTCGTTCACCGGGCATGCTGCAAAACTGGTATGGTATAGCATGATTGCATGGCCAACTCAAGCGACAGACCCTAACATAAAAATCATGACATGCGTGTCATGTAACAACATGAATTCATGCCACGCTCATGATGTGCTCACGGACGTTTTGCTAACGTCACGTATACCAAGTTTGGTATAACAGTACGCAATTAGATGGCGAAGGTACTTGACTGGTGAAAACATAATAATGATGAGATGCGTTTTATGTAGCAACATGACTACATGCTATGCACTTGTGTCCGTTTCCCTAGCTTCACATATGCCAAATTTGATATTACGTGACGCCAATAGATGACGAAGGAATGTGATTGGAGCAAACATGATAAACATGAGATGCGTGCCATATGGACACGTCTGAGCCAAGCCGCCAATACATTTCAACGTGACGCGGTGCACGTGCTCGCCGGCGTTCATTTCGTCGTGTCACGGCGGCGTCGCCACGCAGGTGCCGGTCCTGTTATATACTCGCCGGCGCACGCTACGCTGCGTTGCTTTGACGCATGCGCGTTTCAGCGCGTCCCCCCTCCATCACGAAAAGAGGGAAACGCAGTGTTGTTTGGGTAACGCATCGGAGCGAAATGCAGAATGTCGCACTTAGCGCCGGTTGGCGCCAGGCCGTGCAGATGGACGGTGGTCGCACCTGGTGTCAGACTAGAGTGCTCCCGTTTCGCTAACCTAGCGTCACTGTGCTTAGCGTGCGCACGCTTGAACGCTACATTGGAGTATATTGGGCCCCTCATGGTGTGCTCGCGGCCGTTTTGCTAGTTCCACATATACGAAATTTGGTGTTACGTGACGTCAATAGATAACGAAATGTGTGACTGTTGCAAACATGATAATCCTGACATTCGTGTCATGTAAGAACATGGCAACATACCACGCTCGTAGCTTGCTCACAGCCGTTTAGCTAGCTCTAGATATACTAAATTTGGTATGACGTAACGTGAATGTATGACCAAGGTAAACGGCACATCAAAACTTAATATCATGACATGGAAGTCATGTACGGCATCATTTACCTCCACCTCGTTACGTTGTGCTGATTTTAAAGAAACATATCAACATTTTTCATTCGTGCTTCGCATATCATAGATTCTCACTGTACGTGGGATCTACCAATTTTTTGTGGGGCCCAATCTGAAACGGGGTATGCAGGGAAGCGTGTTTGCGCTTTGCAAAGTTCGTCACAGCATTGCATCGGAACGTTGCTTACTATAAGGTTCTTCTTTTTCAGTCCTAAATGCTCTGATTCTGTTCGCTATAGCGCGTAAATAATGACGTTTCGGCTGCACTGATGTCGACAACGATTTCTTGGGCTTACATTCGCCATATTTAGGGGAGCGGGAAGGAGTAGGGGGATTTATTTATTTTTGTGGTACATAGCCCTTTGAAACGAACTGTGGCTGAATCACATACCTTTTCGACAGGAAACGTTTACAATCTGAGACCCCGAGGCACTTTCTACGCAAATAAATTCACTGTGTGCCAAGCCTAACTAAGTATCATCGTTGAATACATAAATAAAATTGCTTCCGAAGAAAGCACAGGGACATTTTACATATGTGGCGTCTGTGACTTGTACCAGTTATAATGTGTTTTATTGTATTAAACTGCAATTTTATATTTTGTGCATTTTGAACCTCGCCAGACGTGCGTACACCTCGGAGTGCAATTGTGCTCTTCGAACAAAAGCTTTTGTGTTGTCAGTAAGAATTCGTCCTGTCTGCCGTCATCTTTTGTTGTTCACTCGCTCTATTGTAATAAATGTTACTGACAGCAGTAGTTCACAATTTTATTTCGTTATGCCTAAGTGAACGAAGTTCTGCAGAAATCTTGTCCACCTTTGTTATTCATCCAATACGTAGATTGCTTCTTTAAGGCAGCACAACTGGTTCATACTCGGGAAAGTTGCCCGTAATCATGTAGCAATGACCTGTAGTGTTGTGCCCGAGTAGGCCACAAAAACAGCTTGAAGAGCAATCGTCTCTACCTGAAATGCACTGCAAATGCATTGATTAAAAACAACATTGCATGTTAGGTTAAAAAGTAGTTTACGTAAAGCGATTTTGCGTGTTTTCTTTAAAAAATGCAAAAGCTCCACTTACAATTATATTAGGTGGTGTTGCGGAGTACCGACGAATTGTTTTACTTGCTATAACATGTTGAAACTACTCAACAGATTCACTGCAGAAGCCAAGCGCGATGACTCTAAAATTAGGGCTACAATAGCTGCAAGTGCGAAGTACTTTTTTTCTAAACGTAAAATGTCTATTTGTAGACTCCTTACATGTTTTATACAACAGAAACACATAATCAATATGATAACAATACTCACACTTCCACCGCCTGCAGTATAATCTACATCAGCATACGTCGAGTGTAAGAGCTTTGTAATGCGAAATATCCAACGACTTCCGTCCAACCAGAGTTGACCATTCCGCTTATAATAGGCGCCTTTTGGGCTTGTTTTCTCGCCGAGTCGCTTCTAGAGTTTTCCACTCGCCTTTCGCGCTTTTGTACTAATTTGCAGTCTTCGAATAAATATATATATCTTAGTGACCTTTACGGTGAGTAGCAGTGCGTTCGTCGATACATTTAAGTAGTTGAGTGTTGAAGTGGCATTAACCATGCAATCGTAAATGGGATTCAAGCGAATATAGACAATATAATGTGAATACTTGCTTCTGCTTATAGTTGCGCATGTTTTCGGTGTACTTAGGTGCTCTATTTATAGACAGCATATAATAGCGGTAGTATCTACTGATTTTGTATATGAGCGGCTTTTTATTATAAACAAAGGGATAAGAAGAAATGATAAAATGCAATGAATTCACGCTTCCTTCGCACTTGGTGAAAATCGCGACGCTTTTTCAGCTGCTTTGGTGATAATTATTTGTTTGCCTTCTCACTAGCATCTGGAAACTCCTTGCAACATCTGAAGTTCTGCACAAGTTATGTGAAACTCCAATGTTCCCCATGCATTTACAGGACATGATCTTTAAGCGAGAGGTGTGTTTTTTCTCAGTATGTGTAGGGATCCTTTCCCGGTGTCCTGCCATAAGTTTCTGCACCTAATGTGGTTTTGCACTGCCTGGTGTGACGGTAGCATAGTGGATTTTCTGCACTTTGATCCTCTGTGATACTGCCTCCTTGATCGGGCATCCTTTAACCAAGCGACAGTGTCATGCGATGACTGATTCACGTGACGTCCTGTTATGCAACATCAAAGTGACACCACAATGACGTCACAGATTGTCGTCATGTGTGACTTCATCAGGACCTCATCGAGTGATGACGATTTTTACATACGTTGAGATCGCGCCGATGTGGCGGCACTTCCACCGATGGCACAATCAATTTTCGCATCCTCTGACAATACAGACAATCAGATTGTGAAGAGAGACAGTGCTTGGATTTATCCGCGTTCTATAAGGCAATTTTCTTCAATTTCAAAAGGCTCCAATTTTTATAGGTAGCGATCCACATCGCTAGCGCCAGCAAGGAGAGACCAGAGGAGAAAGAAGACGAAGCCAGGGAAGAATAGATAAATAAATCGATAGACAAATAAATCAATAAATAAATCGGTTCTTCGCAAGGACATGCAGGAAGACATTCGGGCTATGGGTCTAGGTGCGGTATTGAGAAGAGCAATGAAAAAATCAACTTTTTCAATAACTTCAGGCACAGGCGGGTGTAGAAAACAGATTGAAGATGGAGCTTGGAGGCGAGGAAGAAGAAGGAGCCGGGGTCACGCTCTGCACATTTTTTTTCTGTTCTGTCAACAATAAACCGAAGACGTATCGGTTATGCGGTCTCTCTGGTCCTTCTGAAACATGGTGCCGTGACCAGGATTGATCTGAAGACAGACGCAGAGAATTCAACCCCATTCGCAACAACGGGTTGAAGAACGAAGCAGTGGCGTCTGGCTCAAGGACGAACCGTCGAGAGAAGGACCACGACCGACGACTGTTGGCGACGCACATAAAAAGGCAAGAGCTCTTTCAACACGTTTTAGGCATGAATAAAGAGGTCCTATCGAAGAAGCGAAAGACGCTTCGAGCAAATGTGACGACGCTTACGAGCGAAATCGATAAGAAGTTAGAAGAAGACGCCGATCGAGCGCAACTTATGACGCTTCTAAACCAGATGAAGAGCGTGTCACAGACGCTAAGACAAGTTAACGAACAGATAGAACCGTTCATTGAAGAAGACAGCGCGGAGGCAGAATTTGAAAGAATTTTGCATTATGAGATGAAGATCGTCGCTGCAACGACAAAAATTGAGGAGCGATAACGCGAGTTAGAACAAGCGAGGCAACTGACTACGAGAATAGTCACAGAACAGGCGAGTTCAGTGCAAGGTACTGACCAAATCTCGGAGACGCAAGAGCTTGTTAAGTTGCCACGCCTTGAAATGATCAAGTTTGATGGGAAAAAAACAGCATGGCCAAGGTTTTGGCATCAGTTCGAGACATCGGTGCATAACAGAGTGAATATGCCGAAGAATCAAAACTTTAATTATCTTCTGGCGTCTCTAAGCGGGGAGGCTGCTTCCCTCATAGAAGGCTTGCAGTTTTCTGATCAGAATTACGAGCATGCAGTCGCTCTTTTGAAAGAAACCTTCGGACGAGAAGATAATTTAAAAGAGAACTACATAAAAGAGCTTGCAATTTTGGAAGCAGTGAAGAGTCCTAAAGACGTAGATGGGTTGAAGAAACTCTTCCAAAAGTTGCAAGTGAACACACGAGCACTGCAGTCGTTAGGAGTGGAAATGGATAGTTACGCCACAGTGATAGCTCCTGTTGTAAAATCTGCGCTACCGGTGGATATGAGGATTGAGATGAAGATGGAGTTAAAGAAAGGTGACAACAGACCAGCAACTACGGAATCGAACTCAGCGTCAAGAAACAGCACGAGCAGTTTGAAAGAAATTATGGAGTTTTTAAACGTATATATACGCAGCAGAGAAGAAACTCGAGAGGAAAAATACGACGTTACTCAGCCACCGCACAGTATGAGGCGGACTAGAACATCTACGCTTCAAAGCACCTCGATGAAAAAATGCATCTTTTGTGAGATGACTGGACACTACACGGAAGATTGCAGAAGAAGCATTAGTATGCAACAAAAGAAAGAAGCCTTGCAACAGGAACGAAGGTGCTTCAGATGCACCAGACCTCACCACACGGCGAAGATATGCCGCGCTAACGTACGCTGCAAAACATGCAAGGGAAGGCACGCGACATCCATGTGTCGACCATGTACGCCTGCAGGAAAGTCAGCACAGCAGCAAAGCGGTGATGTTGAGCAAGTGCGTAAAAGCGCACAACCTGACCGCTTAGACACCAGCAAGTCCTGCAACATGCACGTACAGCAGTCTGATGAACACAAGTGCATACTACTGCAGACAGCCTTTTCGTGGACGGAGGGAGAAGACAGCGGGTGCTACACACGGATTATGCTGGACAACGGGAGTCAGAGGACAGTCATCCTCAAAAGATTGTCAAGAAAACTAGCGTGCAAGGTAAAAAGATCTGAAAGGATTACTGTAGGATCATTTGGAGGAGGAGAGATGGAACTAGACATGAAAGTCGTCGAGGTCAGCGTGAGGAAGGATCCCACATCAGAGCCAGTCACGATTGAGGCACTGGAGATAGAAGTTATATCCAGTGACGTGCTACCATCGCCACCATTGACAATACACGAAAGAGCAAGATCGATGGGAATTCGTTTGGCTGATGACAACCAGAAGAAGGACAAAGAAAGAAAAAATATGGAAACTTCTATATTAATTGGAGCAGATTATTACTGGACTGTCGTCACTGGTCGCATTTGCGAGATTCATCCAAAAGTAATGGCAATAGAAACAATATTGGGATGGACGGTCCAAGGTCCTGTAGGACTTCATTGTGTGCCGCTGAAATCATCGACGGTTATGGTACTCAAGGTCAGTGCCAAGTCGGACACGACTGCGGACCAACTGCAGAGATTCTGGGACTTGGAAGACATGGGCATCAAGGAGAACCCAGTAACAAAGATGAACGATGAACATGTGCTAGACTACGTCCGACAAACAATGGAGTTCAAGGCAGGAAGATACCAAGTGCGGCTACCATGGAAGGAAAACGTGACATTGGACGACAACACCACCATTGCAGAGAAGAGGCTTATTCAGGTGACCAAAAAATTATGCAAGGATAAAGATGAACTCCTAGCCTATGACAAAGCTATTCGAGAGTACTTTGAGCAAGAAATAGCAGAAAACGTCGAAGAAGATGCTGGATCCGATATACAGAACAAATTTGTATACTACATGCCGCATCAAGCAGTAATCAAGAAAGACGGAACAACGACAAAAATACGGATTGTCTTTGACGCATCGTCAAGCCAGAATCCAGGTGAATCCTTAAATGACAACTTGGAAAAGGGGCCAAACCTAAACCCCGACATCACAAGCTTGCTGATGAACTTTCGACATCACAAGATCGCTATGTCAGCCGACGTGGAAAAAGCATTCTTGCAGATCAAGATACATGAAAATGACCGAGACGCACTGCGATTCATATGGTGGGAAAGAATACCCAGCGAAGATATGCCAACCCCGAAGATAAAAACGTGGAGGATGACGAGGGTTACTTTCGGAACTACACCAAGTAGCTTCCTTCTAGCGGCCACGATTCATCGACATTTGGATAAATTCGAAGAAAAATATCCTGCAGTTGTGGCGCAACTCCGGAAAGGAATCTACGTCGATGACGTTTTACTAGGAGCCGACGAATACTCGACAACGACAAAGATATACAAAAAAGCACGAGATATTTTTCGCTATGCGGGAATGAATTTAAGAAAATGGATTTCAAATGACGCCGAACTAAGAAAACACTTTGATGAAGAAGGAGAGGATCTGGATCGAGGAATAAGAAAAGAGGGACAAATCAAGATTTTGGGACTGAAATGGAATTTCGTAGACGACGTGTTGAGCTTTCCCGACACTACATGGCGAAATGACAAGGACACGAGACAACTCTCAAAAAGACAGGTTTTGCAGGACACGGCAAAGCTATATGAACCTTTAGGTTTTTTGACACCATTTTCAGTCAGAGCAAAAATATTGCTGCAAAAAATTTGGATGGATAAACTGAAATGGGATGACCCGTTACCAAGCCAGCATAGATCAACTTGGAAGGACTGGTCGGAGGAGCTTCAGCACTTAGATGACTTCACCGTTAACAGATGCTATGACAACAGACAAGCTGAAGTGAAAGCATCGACTCTGCACGTGTTCTCCGATGCGAGTCCAATGGCATATGGAGCAGTAGCATACATTGTAACAGAATACTCCGATGGAAGCAATGAAGCAAATTTAATCATTGTAAAGGGTAGAGTCGCTCCAATCAAAAAGATCACACTAGCAAGATTGGAGTTGTTGGCAGCCACAATATCAGTCAGCATGGCCAGTCTTATAACCGAGAATTTCATCAGGAAACTGAGGAATGTGAAATTCTGGACTGACTCTCAAATTGTGTTATGCTGGATAAAGTCAAACAAGACGAAATATCTGTTTGTTCGCAACCGCGCAGCAGAAATTAAGAGCAAGTCCAATGAGAGTCAATGGGGTTATGTTAAAAGTGATGAAAATCCTGCGGATTTTATGACAAGGGGGATGAAGATGAAACGTTTGCTGGACAGTGAATTATGGTGGAAAGGCCCCACGTGGATCAAGAATGAAAAACAAAGCCCTGATTATGACATCACGCATGAATCGGACAGTGATGACAACAAAGACGAAGAAAAGACAGTGGCATGCTTAACTACCACAACGAGTGAAGAAAAGATAATTGATGTGAGCAGATTTGGATCATACAAGAAAGCGTTACGAGTTACCGCGTGGGTGATGCGTTATATAGGAAACCGATGAAAAGAAAGGAAAACAGGTTCGCTGACAGGAGAAGAATTGGACAAGGCAGAGTTTGTGCTGATAAAGCAGGAGCAGAAAACGCTACAAAATGCAGTGACACGAATATATGACAACATGAATCTGTACGGCACGAACATCTTCGAAGATGATCAAGGTGTCCTGAGAGTAAAAGGGAGGCTTCAGTGGAGTGATTTGAGCTTTGATGAGAAGCATCCTATTATTTTACCAAGAGAAAGTCACTTTTCAGAACTCCTAGTTCTAAACGCGCATCAAGTAACAATGCACGGTGGCGTTGCGGCAACATTGACACATCTAAGAACGAAGTTTTGGATTCTGCGTGCCCGACAGATGGTGAAATATGTGATAAAGAAATGCATCACATGTAGGAGATTCAATTCTAGACCAATGACACAAGAAATTCCACCTCTACCAGCTGACAGGATTACACAGACGAGGCCATTCGACACTGTTGGTATAGACTTTGCTGGACCGCTAAATGCTCGAGAGGAGAAAGGCGGAAAAGTTACAAAGTTTTACATTGTGATATTTACGTGTGCAGTAACAAGAGCCATACAACTGGAGTTGGTCAAGAGGATGTCATCAGAAGCGTTTATACAAGCATTCCGAAGATTCGTAGCTAGAAGAGGATTGTGTACAACTATTTACAGTGATAATGCAAGAGCATTCAAAAAATCTGAGAAAGAGATGAACAAGATATTAAAGATGAAAGATGAAAGGGTTCAACAGTATACCAGTAACCTGAAAATAAAATGGAAGTTTATTGTAGAGTTAGCTCCATGGTGGGGAGGATTTTATGAAAGACTGATCAGAAGCTTTAAGACATCCATGGCAAAAACTATAGGTGCTCGACTTTTGGATGAAGAAGAACTACGGACTGTGGTTGTTGAAGCAGAAGGAGTACTTAACAACCGGCCTCTCACTTATGTGTATGACGATCCTAACGAGCCACAACCCATCACACCGGCGGACGTTATAGGAGGCAGGCAAGCAATGAACAAGCAGGAAGAAAACAGACTCGGAGAATACAGTTTGCTGAATTACTGGAGTGCAAGAAAACAGGCTATGATAACATGGTGGACCAGATGGAAAAAGGAGTACCTGAGGGAGCTTAAGTGTGCCAGCAGAAAAACAGAGCGTCACGCAAATGTACAAGAAGGAGATGTACTTCTGCTTGGAGAAGCGCGAAAAAGAACTCGGTGGAAACTCTGCAAGATCGAAAAGATTTTTCCAAGCAAGGATGGACTAGTGAGAACATGCTTGCTTCGTACACCTGAAGGAAAATTAGTCAAGAGGCCGATTCAACTGCTGTATTCGCTCGAAAGTTGCTTCGGTTGAATCTGGCCGGCGGGAAGATGTAGAAAACAGATTGAAGATGGAGCTCGGAGGCGAGGAAGAAGAAGGAGCCGGGGTCACGCTCTGCACATTTTTTTTCTGTTCTGTCAACAATAAACCGAAGACGTATCGGTTATGCGGTCTCTCTGGTCCTTCTGAAACAGCGGGTCGTTTAGTCCATGGTGGAACGCTGATTGTATGACAGGGTATAGGAAACGAAAAGCGGCGTGGAAGCAACTTATCCACAACCAATGCCCAAAAAACTGGTGTGACTATAAATACGTGGCAGCAGATTTTAAACGTACAGTACGCAAAGCAAAAGATGACTATGACACTAACAAATTTAGCTATCTTTCAAAACCATACAACAGAAAAGCGCTTTTTAGATTTTTGCGTTCCAGAAAAGTGATACCGCCATCAGACAATATTGATTCTTCAATTCTATCACCTAGCGAACTCAGTGAAATATTAGAAAATGTTGCTAAAGGATTACAAGAAAGATTCAGATCAACAATGCCAAGACACATAGTAAAGCCGATTGCAGGGGAGGAGTTCAATGAGGTGACATTAGCGGAAGTAGCGGGTGTAGTGAGGCACTTACCTCCTACAGCACCTGGACCAGATGGAGTAACCTCAGCAATGATAAAAGTACTATATGACATTTCCCCACATGAACTCTGTAATATGGTTAATTACTCTTTGAAAAATTCTTGGATACCGGCAGATTGAAAACCTTCCAAAATAATTCCGATACTTAAAAAACGGGGACTTGGGTATACACTTGACAATGTGAGGCCAATTCCTCTTACATTTAATTTGGTTAAACTAACTGAAAGAGTTTTGAATGCACGTGTAATAAAATACATTGAGGAGAAATCAATACTGAACCCCAGTCAAATCGGCTTTAAATCGCGATGCTCCCTATGGTGTGCGCACGCGGATTTGGAGAGGCGTATACAGTTGGCTCGGCGTAGAAGAGAGTATTGTGCATTAGTTACTCTAGATTTGGCCAAGGCGTATGACAAAGTGGAGCATAAAATACTAATAGAGCAGATGGAAATGTCACTCTTACCAAACTACATGATAGCATGGGTAGCGAGTTTTTAAGGGAGAGAGAGTTTTATTGCTTTCAAAGGGGTTGTTTTTCTAAGAGATATCGACAATACCGTGGCGTACCACAGGGGGCAGTGCTCTCACCGGTGTTGTTTAACATCTTCCTCAGTTCGATTCCAACACATAGTGATATTCATTTATATGTGTATGCTGATGACATTGCTTTCTTTGCGACAAACAGTGATCTGCAATTACTTTATCAGACATTACAGAATTACCTCAACATGATAGAGGAATGGCTTCAAAAAATTGGAATGTCTCTAAATGTAAACAAAAGCGCACTTCTAGCGTTCTCGTTCAGGGATCCTGTCAACATCTCCTTGATGTATGGCACAGAGCAGATTCCCTAGGTGGATTCACTCAAATATTTAGGCATCATATATAACAGCTCGTTAAATTGGAAAAGCCACATCAATCACATTGCGTTCAATGCAACACGAGCCATGGGGTGGTTACGCAAGGTCAGCAACATTAAAAGGGGGTTGCGAAGAAATACATTGGTAATGGTCTATACAATGTACATTCGTCCTATCATTGAATTCGGCTGTGTCTTATTTTCGGGCAGTGCGACATATAAAATGAGACCGCTAGTACTATTAGAAAGGGAGGCTTTACGACTGTGCCTTGGACTGCCCAAGTTTGTTGCTAACAATGTGCTATACATGGAAGCGCGTCTACCGTCATTGTTGAATAGATTCAAAATGCTTACTATCCAAACATTTTTACAACTATACACTGTGCCCCAGAGAGCATCGTTTTATGCTTTTATTAAAGAAACAAGCTTATTTTTTGAAACTTGGTGGTCACGATTCCACTGCCCACAGATCTTGTTCGTTCAAGCGCTGCTAGAACCACTGAACGTCAAAATCAAACATATTTTCTCAACAAGAAACGTTAGTTTAGATCTTAAGATAGAATTTGAGAATATTTATTCCTCTAAGGTAAAGAAAATGCCATTTCAATATTTAAATTATCGGCTGCTGGATTACTTGGCACATGTGAACATGCACAACATAACTGCGACTGATGCATCCGTATCAAATGAAAAGGCTGGGGCAGGTATCTGCTCACGTTCCCTTGACTGGTCCTTTTCGGTTAGACTCCCAGATTACACACCAATATTCTTAGCAGAATTATTTGCTATTGTACTGCACTATGGAAACTTCCTTTGGGCGAATCGGAAGCAGTTGTAATTACAGATTCTTTTTCAGTATGTGCTGCTCTGTCTTCAGGAGCCAACTTAACACTTATGCACATGTTTCGACAACTCGTACCGACAAACTTGAAAAAACTGCAGCTCTTATGGGTACCAGGCCATCATGGCATATATCTCAATGAGATGGCAGATGCACTAGCCACAGTATCTCTTAGCGGTCCCCTTATCCCGATTTTGCCTGATACGGCTTACGCGACAGCAATAAGGTTTAGAAACCTCTGTCTGCATGAATACGACTGCTACTCATTGGATAATTATCGAGATAAGAAGTTTACAAAAATTTATCACATACACTGCTTGAGGGTGTTTCTTAGACTTGCCGGTCATTTCAGTGCATTTATAAATAACTATGCAGTAAAAACGAAATGTTTGACCACACTGACTCAACAAGGCGTTCCCTTCGTCTGGCCCGACGAATATTAGAAGAGCTACCTGTAACTTGTCTGAGCCATAACAACTGACCTTGTGCTAGCACTGCCCGCCTTTGATCTTCCGTTTGAACTATATACAGATGCACCTCACTCCACTGCAGGCGCCATCCTGCATCAACATGCTGAAGATGAGCAACCCGGAAGAGAGCTTTAGGTCATTGGCTACTATTCCTGCACGTTAACGAAAACGCAGGAAAATTACACAACAGAGAAAGAAGCTATAGCTGTTGTAATGACCCTCAGGTACACCAAACAATTCAGTTTTGACGTAATTCATAGACCAGGCTAGAAGCACCAAAACGCTGATGCCTTGTCTCATCTTCGCGTGTCACATAAGTTCCACACGGAAACATCAACTTGCTGACCCTGTGGGACATAACAGCAAGACATGGAACTGCGCATTGGGAAGATGTATTTCCCTGAAGCAAAAGTGCCTCAAGTTCTGATCTTATATCACAGGAGTCCACATTCAGGAGGGCACGACGGATTCTGTAGGAAATACGACTAACTTACTCAGAAATTTCTATGGCAAATTGTGAAAACAGATGGTGCCTATTATGTGGCGCTAGACGTGCCATGAGGGCCGAATGGTGAAGTCAAAATACAAGCCTCGGGGAAATATATTGGTATTGCCAGAATATTCGACTGTACAATTTGAAGCAGTTCATCTTGATTTCGCAGAAGTTAAAAAAAGAGTGAAGGCATCAAAATATCGCAAGGTTTCCTGATCGTGGTGGTTGAGTGCACGCACATCGCGGCCGCAAAAACCGGAAGAGAAGACGCGAATTGCGTAATAGCGCTGTTGCAGAGAGAAATTTTCGAACACGTCAAGGACATCATTGCCGACAATAGGCCAGCGTTTAGGAGTCAGAAGCTACGCAATTGGGTCTGCGAAAAGAACATCGTGCTTTGATACCCAGTGCCTTATCATTCGGAGGCTAAGTCTTATGCTGAACGAATGACTAGAGACGTCGAAATGTATATAAAGTTATACCAGAAATTCAAAGGAAGCTGGACGAGTGCTTTGGATGTAGCCGTACATCTTAATAACAGGTCCTACACCATCGGCATCGGGTGCAGCCCACAATCCGCTGCGTTTAGTACTGTTCCGTAGATGCCAGCTGATGAAAATTTCGGGTTAGTTGGCAGAATCACACTGAAGGAGAGCCTCAAGACCCAACTCCAACCACGAAAATACAGAAGTACGATGAAGATGCAATTTTATCGACGCCACAGCACGAAGATGCCAGAGAACAACCATGGTTCCATGATACTAGTTAGAAAAGAATTGAACTCAAAAGCCCCATTCACTGGCCCATGCTGTGTTAATAAAACGACCAAGCAGTAAGGGCTTCTCAAGACGTTGTATTACACTGGGCCTAATGGAATATCAGAGGAGGCGTCCATCGGAAATATGGTGCCATATACCAGCGTGAAGGGAATGACAGCTGGCCGGTAAAGTGTTGTGATCCACATCGCTAGAGCCATCAAGGGGAGACTAGAGAAGAAAGAAGACGAGGCCAGGGAGGAATAAATCAAGTCATATTGCCTGCATGAAAACTGTTTTAGAGTAATTGGTGGTATCGAAAATACGCCTGCGAAGTTCCTTCATGTATGAAGTGAGAATTTTGATGGGGACCTGTTTTTTTTTTGAACCAACGCTTACGAAAGCCAGCACATAATGAAGCTGAGGTTATTTTGTGAAAGCATCGGACGCTTCATTCAAAGCTTGCAGTTTCAGCCGGCGGCAAGCTATCTTTTTGTTCAAGTTACTTTCTTCACGTGTATGTACATCAAGATTACTGCAGTACACCTAAAAGAGTGCAATTTATGTTCCTTGCATTGTCTTTGGGATAATTTTGTGCTTGTTCTTCTAAACGTTGTGTTAAACAAAGAAAACAGGGCCCATGCTACTCTTACTTCAATCATTCATAGCAAGGCTCTCATTCCGGCAGACTTGATACCTTCAGGCAGTATGTAAGGGCTTGTTGGTCAACTGTCTGCTCGGTAAAAATCCACATGCTACGTGATGTTTTCTGGGAAAAGTGTTTAAATTATTCTAGTTTCATTAAAATACGACATTCACCAATTTTGATATAAAGTTAAAGAACGTAAAGTGGAGGAAATGATATTCAGCTGCCTGCAGAGCTAGGACCTCTAATCTTCCGAATTACGCGTCCGATGCTCGACTAACTCAACTACGGCAGTTTTCATCACGCAGTACAGTTCTTTGTGCGTATCGCGCATTTAAATCAGAGAGTGTTCCTCCGAGCCGGTTGAAGTGATATTGGCGAGTGTGGAACACACTTTTCTGTAAGCTAATGTCTAGTAGCTTATGATTTTTGTAAAAGCCGGCAGCAAACCAATAATTCTTCGCATACCGTCTAAAGGCAAAATAGTAGAATGTGGGGCAAGTTGGTGCAACTAAATGTGAAAATATATAAGCGCACAAGGTACAAGTTAAGGAACAACCTGACAGGAAAGACGCTCATCTTACAACCGCAAAAATTGTTAAAAAAGTTCATTGTACCAGAACATCGAAAGGCGCAAGCGCAAGCAACCGTCACCAGAAAAGTCACCCCGCAAAAACAGAACGAACCCCAACCAAAATGTGTTTCTTTTCTTCAGCTACTTAAACAGCACACTTAATCATTTACCGCAACCAAGGTAACACTGATACATGCGCTTGCGTACACCCTCATATTGTGCAATGAATTTTTCTAGTAAATCTGCAGCAGCGTGTCGGGCGTCTTTTCTATCAAGTGCTTCCTTCTACCTCGAGCGCTTATATATTTCAACTAAGTCCGTCATAATGAGACACACGCTAGGAAGGAAGGAAAGGGGGGTTCATGGGCTTATTTTTGTAATGTTTCACTTTCGTTTATATGTGGGGTTTAACATTTCAAAACCCTCATATGATTATGATAGACGCCGCAGTGGACGACTCCGGAAATTTTCACCACCTGGGGTTCTTTGAAGGGACATTAGAGGCAACTATTAGGTCGACGTTGATTGTTGAGAAAGCAGTCCAGAAACCTCGTAGTGTTACTTTTGCGCCAAGGAAGGGCCTATTTTGAAATAAAATTACGTTTTAGTGGTCCGCATCCAGTTAGCGCACTTCCAATTATTCGCCTCGAGAAGCGAATCGACCGGACCGTTCCACGTCACTGTTGCCGTGCACAACGTTGCCCGGCTTTACTGTGCTAGTAGCAGCAGACCAAAAGCAGCGGAAGCCACAGCAGCAACGGCGGCCATTGATCAATTACCCGCCATTTGCTTCGAGATTGCAGATGTTTTTTTTTTTGTTTCAGCGGCGCCCCGTTAGATGGCACCGCCTGTCCCGTGTAACAACGCGAAAATTGAATTTTTGAACCACTCACGCCATTCTCCATAGTAATGTCTGGCGCTACTTTTTTTCATGAATCAAACAGAAATGAACAAGCAGCATTTATTGCTTCTCTTGATGTATGGAATGTTCTATATTTAGTGCAGTTATATCGATTACTAGTGACTAATTGTAAGCGGTCCTTCTGATGTCATCGGGATCATTTTGAAAATGTCCTACAGCAGCGCTCTTGTACTTGTGCATTTACTTTATATTTCTTGGTAAGTCGGACTTGTGCATTTACTTTATATTTCTTGGTAAGTAGGGCACCATTGTCGATACTATTGTCATTTTAGATGTTATCTCACATTGAGCTTTCACTCTGACGTAAATTGTCAATGGACTTTAGTGTCCCTTTAATGTGCACTTGAATCTAAGCACATGGACCTACAGCATCTTCGTCTCCATTGAAAATGCAGCCGCTGCAGCTTGGAATTGATCCCGCGATCTTCGGGTCAGCAGCTGAGTACCTTAGCATCTAGATCACCGCGGCGAGGCATGATCCGCTTTCGTGTTATACCGATTCCTAGGACAGATAGATCAGTATTTTCTTTCTGCCTGCTGGCGTTCCTCAGCTCGTGATTTCTTTATAAGCCAGGAGCTGACCTATAATCCCTAGTATAATTCCTGAAGGCATTGAACTCACCAGAACGAGACTCTCTATTCGATTGAAGGAAAGAAGGAGAATTTGAAGGACTATCTTTTCTTCGTTAGGGGCAAATGTACATATGTACTCAGGGAGGCTGACAAGTAATGACCTCCGCCGTAGCTAAATTGTTAGAGCATCAGATGTGTAGTTTGAAGCGTCCAGGTTTAGCTCCTATCAGTGGCAACTAGTGTACTCTTTCTACTTTAGTTTTTCACATTCATTTCATATTTACTACAAATAGAATCTCTTATGTTTTCTTTGTTGTTATTGTCTGCTATTTCTCGTTATTATTGTGTCTAACAAAAAAGACTAGCCTGCAAAATTTTGCTCTTTCTTACTTCTTCTCTGTTCCTTACCCTCACCCTCTTTTCATTTCTATTGATGGCTAGGCTATACAATTTCCTGCGTGGCGCCAAGCAGCGACTTGAGATGGGAGCACGCGTTGCCAGCCTACTGCATTTTCCTTCCCTTCTTCCCTCCCTCCCTCCTTTCTCTCTATCCTCCCCTTTTAATATCTTTTCCTCAACTTCCCTTTTCTTTTACGCTCTTTTGCGGTACAAGGCTATTCTCTTGACGGTTATGCTAAAAATGGTTTTGGTTGCTTTGCGCCTAGCTGTGCAACGACAATGACAGCATATACATGTATATGAAGGCCCGAGTTACCAAGGCTCTTGGCACATAAAAATTACGTGATCATACACGCCACGAAATAAATTGGCTGAAACGTGAACCTGATGCATTCTCTAAACGTCTTCCAGTTTTGTCAATTTTTAAATCTATAATAATTGGAGCAACCTTAGAACCAATGCAAATTTCTGATTTCTCAACCATAACGGCTTTTTTCTAACCATGCAGCCATTGTTTAATTCATAAGCTTATGAAGCATGTACAAAAAGGCCGACTTATTGGTGAAAACCATTTGGTGGACGTGTTGATTAGTACCCACTTTAACAATTTTCAACAACCTTTCCTGAGGCAAGAAGTAGTAAATGTTATCAAAAAGCGTGCTGACACCGAAGTTCTGCGAGAGTCTAAACAAGCACCTGAGGATTACGTGTACAGAAAGAGTCTGAAAGCTCAGTGAAACTAAATAGTTATGCAGATAACTAGCAATGTGCCATGCCTTGATTGTTATCTGGGTCTTGTATATCTGTGCCAAAATTAGCGCGAGGATGGCGCACACGTAACGTGTCTATAAAGTTCAAATTCTTTTCGCGTAGCAGTTGCCACTGAACGTTGAAAGATCTAGGTTTTCTTAAATACGAGCATCGTTGAAGAAAGTAGCAGTAACCTTCTCGAATGGTATTTCATGTATTAAATTTTGATCTCAAAGACTAACTAAGTGCGAAATTAATATGTCGTTAACGTTGTCTTCGCAGATGCGAATAAACGAGGGAATATTTGCGGGGCACTGCTGGGAAAGAATCAGCTGGTATCAGCTGGTAATTGCTAAAATATGAACTAACATATTGTAAACAGGCGCGACGACAGCTTCACTGATTGCCGTATAGGTCACGGTTTATGAAATTCCCTTTAGGTGCAGCTATTTCTTGATATAGTAGAGAGACGGATGGGCTCACAAAAGATTAAGTAAACGTAAATGGTAGGCAGCAAGAGGCATACTTTTTAACCTATCTTCACATTTTAGAGGATATAAATGCATGGAAAAATGAGAGAGGCACAGGAATTAAATATCTCGTTTAACAATTGAAGCATGTCTTGTTTAAAGTAGTGATAGTGCATGCGCAGGCCAGACGCTTATCAAAGGGCACAAAAATGAAACCTTTCACGTCTGAACAGTCACTTCTAACGTAGGCCTACACGTGCCCGTGAATGATGTGCACGCATTCTCCTTGTCTTAACAGGCAACAATATATATTTGCTCATGCTTCCTTTCCTGTCATTGTGCGCTATTTCAGTTAATAGTCAGCATTCTTACGCCTACAGTATTTGATCACTAATGCCTCCAAACAATATCAGCTTTCTGCTCAACAAATCCTATATTACATACTCCACCGCAATTTCGCGCACTAAAGCACAAGAGAAACGTGATTGGACCTGTGTGCGTAGGTATAGCGCCAAACAAGGCCCGAGCCCTACCCCTGCCTTCTAAACTTTTTTTGGAATGTAGAACATGGAACGAATTGGCAATCAGTCACATCTGCCTGCTGGGCACTCACTTCTAATCACCAAGCACCTCACCCATCCCCGAAAAAAAATTGCCCGCAGCTTCCCTTGGGGGAACACTGAGGAGGATGCGGAGCATATAATTGGTTAACGGGGTGTTAAAGTGCGACTTACTTGGGTCGATGGCTAAATTGGTTAACGTGGTTGTGAAATGGGGTGTTAAATTGCGACTTACTTGGGTCGATGGCTAAATTGGTTAAGGTGGTTGTAGGAGGGGGTGTTAAATGAGTGAACAAGTACACACGTATTCGAAAGGGCGGCGCTGGTCGAAGGGACGTCGATCATTGTGTTTGTGGATTCGTTGGCATTCATTTCACGGCGACTTCGGACGTCGACGCGCCGTACAAACCAACGGACGAGCGGCAACTGAGCGAGCGAGCGCCGACCTTGAGTATATATACAGCGCGACGGCGCATGCGCTGTCAGCTGTCGAATGTTCTCGAAGGAGAAGCGCGCGCACGGCACAGATGGCGACGGCGCGACGGCGCATGCGCTGTCAGCTGTCGAATGTTCTCGAAGGAGAAGCGCGCGCGGCACAGATGGTGGGCGACGGCGCGACGGCGCATGCGCGCGCGTCAGCTGTCGAATGTTCGAGAAGCGGTGCGGACGGCGCGGACGGCGCACTACAAGGCGCGAGTATAAGATGCTTCCACATCTAAAAATTTCTGCCTATGCGCCTGTGTTGCACTCAACTAATATGGTCCGACACCATAGAGTTACGTGTCATTTGTTTCTACTATAGTGCTAACTGTATCTACGAAGGATTTATTAAACAATTTATTTCAATCAAATATCGCCGTGTTACTGGCCTGGCTTTGCGATCTTTATATCACCTGGGCATAAATATTGCATAGTATTTATATGAAAGCACACCTTTACTGCCCTGTTACTTACCGTTTTATTGCACGATACCACGGTAATGTTATATTGGTCATCTTCATTCGTTCTTTCCTCTATGCTCAAAACAAGAGCATTCGGGCGTGCTCGCCTGTAAAACAACACATTGATTACACGATGGTTTCAAGCTGCAGGCAATATACTTTGCGTTGAACCTGACGAAAAGGGAAGACAAAGGGAAACATGGGACCTTCTTCATGAATCTTATTGTATTACACTTTGCCGGCTTGAATTTTTCTATGCTTCTGTCTACAATAAAGCACTCCTAACTGAAACATCGGTATCAGTGAACAAACGTTGCCCAAAATAACAGTGCAATAACAAATACAGATATAGGTCTTTAGGTAATCCTTTGATTCTCTATGGCACAGCCTTGTGTTCGCATAGCAAGGCATGTCGTATTCGTCATATCATTTAAAATAATGTTCTACATCACCATATCGAATTGTCATGAAAGACCCTTCAACGATGAACACTGGAACAGCACCACGTCAACGCTTCACATTCTGCTGTTCAACATGCAGCCTTTACTCCTCCTTTTGCGGTCAATGGTTGCCTATGCCAGCCTGATGACCATCCCTGTTGCGCCGATAGTGCCTATAGTGATTTCGGTCGTGATCGACTCCGGGCATGTGCATTTCCCGGCTTAAATTTCTTCTGCTGTCGACTACCAACGGCCAGCTGCATCAACACTGACATCCCACCTGGCAAATAATTTAAGCTGCTGCTTCCACTTACCTTTCGTCAGTGGGCACAAGAACAGCACCACGCTGACGTTTCCTGATCTTTACTGTTCAACATGAGAGGGTTTAAACCGTTACCGCTATTTTGTAAAAAAATCAGGTGAAGACGTACTGTAGTACGCCCGTTTCTACAAACGTTTTACGAAATGGAGTTGTAATGTCACCCACAGCTCCCTCAAGAATATTTTCAATATTTTGAATACTGGCGTGAAAACTCATCCAGGTAGAGTTGTTTTCTTTTCAGTTCATCATTGATGTTTCCACGCGTAGTTACAAAATTCAAAGTTCAGAATGAATTCGCTACTGACATATGGTCATATAAGAGTGGCCAGAAGACCACAAATACAACAAATTGTCGTCGTACGAAAAGGCTAGGATGACCTGTACTAAAATCTGAAGCTCTCAGAGCAATAAATGAAGTGCTATCTGAAGTGAAGCTTGGCGCAGCACATGGTGAATGAACTTAAACATGAGTAAATGTAAAAATATTACGCGGCCCTAATTTTGACAACACCCTGCTAACAATAAAATAACGTTCCGCTTAATGTGGTAAGCTTGTATAAATACTTAGTCATTTTTGAGGAGCTCTTTTTTTTCTAAAAGAGCCAAATGCACTTTAACTGAAAGTGAGAGAAGTACATTTTTTTTTGGTGCTGACAATATAGTGGGGTCACCTCAAACAACATTTAGCCAGTGTGTTCCTCTCTTAAATATACCGCATATCTATATTGGAGCTAGAATTGACATGATCCTATTTCGGCAGCATTGAGAAGTGAAGTTGTATTCGGCTCATACAGAATAGAACATTTCATTTTGGTATGAATTAGCTCATAAAATAATTGTAAAGAGATTCGAAATACTATATAGGAATAGGTTATTATAAACTAACACAGCACCTATCATTTAACTGGTACCCTGTTTTGTCTAATGGGCGTATTGATGATTACTAGACCTTCAAGACAAGTGATCCTTTTTGTCAAAAGGCGCACTACACGGGACGGTCATCAATGTTATGTTGTTCGTGGTATGTACTGAAGGCCTTGAGAAGTGTCCTAGTTTGTTTTATGCCACGTAGTTTTGAAGCCGGCATAATTATCTTATTTCATTGACAGTCCTTACAGGGACGGCACACAGCTCTTCCATAGTAAAGCACCTAGTGCTCTAAATCGTTATCTACTTTTTCTAAACACAGTTTCGAACTAATTCCTCTTCTTTATGGAATAGATGGGTGTCCAATATATTCAATTTCTGTCTATTTTATTTCAAGTATACCGTGTTGGACCATACAAAGGACATGATGCTGTTGTGCCAAACTCGAAAACAATCACTAAGAGGCAAAAAGACGTAGGAAAGTCAGCCTCTTACTCTTCATATTCGAGTTTTGTCATTGAACATCATGTCCTTCAGTAAGTACCAACATGCCCTAGAAAACCTAATTGTGGAACGTAAACACGTTAACAAAGTAACTACGACACAAATGAAACATTTTGGATAGGACCAAGTTGGTTGTTTTAGACACGATTGTTGGCGCAGGGATGGTTAAATGAATGTGGCTTAGTTAAATAGAAACGGTTGGAGTATTGTTTATTCGTTGACTTTAGGGCAGTTTATCAAACAGTTTAGAGAAAGCCAGGCGAGCTACCAGTTATATGAAGTTAAGAGCTGCGAAGCTATCAAGTGGCATTCTACAGTGCTAAGAAGATGCAACAGACCTCTACTTGAGATAGCGAAGCACCCTAGCATGTAATAACAAATTTGGTTCAAATGTATACGTCGGCTCATTCCCATTAATATATTTTTCATTAAAACGCGGTACAAATGAATTGTTAAAAACAAACAAAAAGAGATCTGAGATGCTGCCTCACTGGTTACGACCTGCTGGTAATACACCTCCTCACAAGAACAGGATTGTCAGCCCTTGTGCAGTATTTGGTCAATACCTCCCTTATGAAAGTACAAATCGACCATTGGCCTCCAGTCTGCAGTAGCTGCGGGGCAACTATCCAGGATGGTGGTCAGACCTGCGACGCAGCGGAGTGTCCGGAAAGGCCGGCATTGGAATTTGAACGCTATAGAAGGCAATCTAGTGAGGCTAGTCTTGGATGTGATATTCGAGGAATTAGAGGGTGGTAAATGGGATGTGATAAGGCTCAGCGAAGTTATGACGACAAGTGAGGCTTTCGCAGTGCGGAAGAACGGACAGGTTTTATACTCCCGTGGATTGGCTGACAGAAACGAACCCGGGGTAGCATTTCTTATACGCAAAAATATCACTAGCAACATGGAGGAATAATATAGCGTCAGTTAGAGAGGGCAAGTACTATAATTATGTTTAAATAAAGGTGCAAGATTAAGGTGATACAGGTCTACGCGCCTACGTCGAGCCATGAGGATCATTTAGTTGAACTCTTGTTTAAAGACGTAGAGTCAGCTATAAATAAAGACACGGGATGTTAATCTGATGGCCAATTTTATTGTCAAAATAGGAAAAAAATAAATCGGAGATTAGCAGTGGGAAAATATGACATCGACTCTATAAATGCCATAGCGGAGATATTAGAGTAGAGTTCGCAGAACGTGATAACTTACAGACATTATGTTCTTCACAAAACCTGCAGGCTGACCATAAGTGGACGTGGTGTAGCCTTAGTGATGAAACTGATAATAAAATATACTTCATTCTGTGTGCTCACCTAGACATTTTACAGTATGTAGAAGTAGATGGCAAGATCCGTTTCAGAGACCATAGAATGCTGAGAACTCGTATTCACGTAAATTTAAAAAAGCAATGACAAAAACTAGTACGCAACAAGCTTATTAATCAACTAGCGGTGAAAGTGAAAGTACAGAAATTGTGAGTTTTGCTTCAAAATAGATTCCAGTCTTTAAACGAGGTAACCCACATCAGTGTTGACACAATGAACGATGATCTTACTTGTATCATGAAAGAGTGTGCAATTGAAGTCGGAGGTACAGTCACTAGATAAGACTCTGGCAAAGTATCTCACAAGACGAAAAAGCTCATTAATGGGCGGCCCACCAATAAATACTTAAACGTAACCGACAAAGTTGAGATAGCAGAGCTTTCAAACTTAATCAATAGGTGTATAATGTAGCCGACATCAGAAGGGTGAACATAGCGAGAATTGAGCAGGCCGCAAAAAGCGGCAGAAGCCCAAAAGCTGTAGGCATTATGCATGATTGCCTGTATGCATTAAAAGACAAGGAAGAAAATGCCACGATCAATATGGATAGAATAGCTGAGGTGGCGGAGGAGTTCTGCAGAGAGCTTCACGGAAGCTGAACAACCAGGACGATAGCGTAAGAAGGAACGATAGTCCAGAATAATTCGACATGCTACCAGTAACGACCGGGAGGGTAAATAAAGTTCTAGAAGAAATGCAAAGAGGCAAAGCCGCTGGTGAGAATAACTCAACAGCGAACCGGCTGAAAGTTGACGGAGGAGTCGTTTTAGAAAAACTGGCCACCACACATACGAAATATCTCTTGACGGGAAAGGTGCCAGGATCTTGAAAGAACGCCACCATAATATTAATCCTTAAGAAATAAGGCTTCAGAAACTTGAAAAACTGCACTCCGATCAGCTTTTGTTTATTCCCTACACCGCTTATAGCTCTCCCATAGTAGAGTACTAAGTACACTGAATCGTAAACCAAATCTTAACACAAACTATTAAAAATAGTAGTTAATAAAATTTGGGTGACGTTAGAGTTAAATCAACCAAACGATTCAGCAGGATTTCGTACAGGCTGCTCCCCAATAGACCATATTCATACTATCAATCGGGTGATAAAATGCCCGGAATACAACGAACCTATATACATAGCCTTCATTGATTACGGGAAGGCGTTTGACTCAGTCGACATATTAGTAGCGATGCAGGCACTACGGTATCGGTCAACAATAAACCCTTCATAAACATACTGGAAGAAATGTACAATGGGACCCAGCCACCATGGTTCTCCATAAAGAAGGTGACAGAATCCCAATCAATAAAGGGCAAAGTCAAGCAGACACGATCTCTCCAATGTTATTCACCACGTGTTACAGAATGTTTTTATGGCCCTGTAGATTGGGGAAAGTTAGGGATAAGGGGTAATGGAGAGTATCTTAGTTACCTGCGATTCGCTGATGACATTGCCTTGATGAGTAACTCAGGGGATGAAATGAGGTTCATGATTACTGAACTCGACACCGACAGCAGAAAAGCAAGTCTTAAAATTGAAATGGACAAAACTATAGCAAAATGCAGCAGTCTCGGAAAAAAACAATGCTTTGCGATAGGTGGAGAGACGCTGGAAGTTGTAAAGGATTATGTCTAGTAAGGACAGGTAGTAACCGTGGAGCCGCCCCATGAGAGTAAAATAACTAGAATAATGAGGATGGGGCAAATCACATTCGGCAAATATTCTCCAAATATGAATGGTAATCTGCCACTGACCCTCATGAGGAAGGTATACTCTATAACAGCAGCATCTTGCCGGTACTTGTCTACGAAGCAGAAACCTGGAGGCTTACAAAGTGGGTTCACCTTAAATTGAGGATGATGAAGCGAGCCATGAGAACGAAAATGGTAGGTGTGACCCTAAGAGACAAGAAGGGAGCAGAGTGAGTCAGCGAACAAACCAGGGTTAAAACAATTGAAACAATTGAAATCAAGACGAAGAAATGGGCATGGGCTGGGCACGTAGCCCACCGGCTGAATAGCCGCTGGCCTTTAAGGGTAACTGACTGGGTTTCGAGACAAGGCAAACGCTTGAAGGGGAGACAGAAAGTTAAGTGGCACGATGAGAATAAAAGGTTCCAGCTATAACGTGCTAGCAGAAATAAAAAAAAACTGCATGTATTAGCTGATCATGGGAAAGGCCTTCACCGTGCAGTGGGCGTAGTCAGGCTATTATTATTATTATTATTATATTATTATTATTATTATTATTATTATTATTATTATTATTATTAACTACCTTTATGCGCTCATGCAACAATAAGGAATTGCCCTATTTTGATTAGAACTGTTCTGGAAGTTGATGATACTTGGGCATAGTTTACGTTCTCATAAAATTTAGCCTAGTTTCGGTTTCTGCAACCAGCTCTACTTGAGAAAAAGAATGCACCATTTATACTATTCAACTTGTCTATCCTGGGCACCTAAATTGAATACATTACTTATAATACCAATCGCATGTTAGGCAGTATGTTTCGTAACTTCTGCAAGGCGTCATCTGCACTGAAACACCTCTTACATAAAATATTATTATGTTTCAAAAATGAATATGCTTGTTCTGTGTCGGATGCTTACCAAAATAACTTTATGACTTCACTTGATCTTCTGCAGAATAGCTTCATCTATTTCATACTTCCAACTATATTCACAATGCCATCACAACGCTTCAATAAACTTCAGCCTAAGTGTTTCTTCTCTTGCATTCCATCGGAAGTTATCATGTTCGGTCACACATAATTCACAAATTATTGAATCATCCTACCCAGCAAGAACAACTAATCTTCAATATTCAGTACATATCCAATCGCATCGACTACCGGCAGAAGATTGACGTCACAATCTATAACTGTGAGGGTTTTTACTGTTCCTTCATGCGTCACAAATCAGTAGAATGAAACCACCCAACCGAAGACACAAAAACTATTATTATTAAACACGTTTGCAAAAAACTTTACTTAAAATCTATTAGAAATATTTAAAAATATCTATTAGAAATAATTAAAATAATTGCAAATTGTATGATGTTTCTATTGCATTTTGTTCGTCGTCTTTATTCAGCCAACATTGTATAATGAGCATTTTCTTGTTTGCTGCATAAGATATTCCTTTCTGTTTTTTGTTTCTTGTCTACATTGTAACCACTCTTCACTAGAATGTGAAATGGCCAAGGTAGTAAACAAAATAATATGGAAAAAAATAAAAAGTACCGGGGGTGTCACAATGTGGTCTTGTCTTATTCAAGGTGGCAAGGGTCTTACTTATCAGTAGCTTTCTCTATACGCCTTGTTCACCCTTCCTCAATCTCAAACGTCAATCAATCAGTTAATCAATCAATCATATTATTTCCTTTTGATCAGGAGGAGTACAGGACCAAAAGCTCAAGAGCTTGACGGGGTCCCGATCCCGTTCACAAGTCGGCAAAGCAGCATGATTGGCAGATAACTGTGCACAAATAATATCAAATAAACTTACACGGATGACATCACAAATCGTAATTCAAAAAATTATGAAACAATTCGCTGAAAATAGAAAGAGAATAGTTGAATTGTATAGCCATGAAAGTAGCATTAAGATGAAAAGCAACAATAGATAGGTAAGAATTGCCAGAAAGTTTGAGTGAGAGTGAAATAGAAAAAGCACTGAAGAAAAGAGAGATGGATAGAGAAAAAGACAGGGCTGGTATTGAAGAGAGACTAGCCTGTCTAATAGAGAGAATAGCCACATGACATCAACGAAACAAAGAGCACCACGAGACAAGTGCTCTTTGCGTGTTGGAGGCAGCAACTGACTTTCCCTACGCCTATCTCATTTTCTTGCAATTGCGAAAGGGGGAGAAAAGTAGAGAATGTGAAGAAACAAAGAAATGAAGCAATGAAAAGACTGCTAGTGTACAAGAGATAGCGTCAAATGTCGACTGGGGTGAGTGATCGCAGACAACACCACCAATAGAAAAAAGAACATGCCAGTATGTGTCTGAAAAGTACGCGCATTGTGTATGAATCTTGTGCGTGGTCATAGATGAAGCCACTGAGACTTTAATCATTACAGCTAAACGAAAAACATAAAATCCGGCATTGTATTTCGCCTTATACGTAAGATGCAGCTAGAACTGTGCATTTAAAAACCAGGGTGAATAAAAATACTTAAATAAATTATTAACGACTACTAGTATGGGTTCTAGAGCTCCCTTTGAAACGTTATTGCGTGTTGGCTGGAGCTTAATATATTAGCTAATAAAATAGAAATCTTTCTATTATCTGTCTTCGGAAGACCATAAGAGTTAATAAAGTATGTAAATTTCGAGATTATTGAAACTAAATGTTAATACATACTCCTACAGAGCTCTTTCTACAATTTGGTGCGACGACCTTGACGTGGTGAAGCATTGCCAATCTGTAGGTGACTGGGAGTTCATTTTTTGTTGGGGTCTGAACATTACGGGTGGCGCCTCAGTGAACTGCATGTGAACTCTGGAAAGTAGTTCTAAAAGGGAATAGAGAAGATTAGTTTTCCAAATGCTGCCGGCATTTTGCTATTTTTCATTATTGCACATATTTATGAAAGCATGTTGGTAAGGTAGCATGTAGGCAAAGGCCTCCAGGCTGCTTAACAAATATGTGACGCGTTTTGGTCGCTTGCTGTGGGCGAAGTTCCTACGAATTTTCAACTGTGAAGTGATGTTCAACTTTGGCAGCGAAAAATACAGGTGTGAAATGATTGCGTTTCCCAATACAAACGCTTGTGTATTCTAACTTATTTGCAGTGTAAATAATCGTCTAGTTTTTCTGAAGTTCTCACTTCACCCGTGTATCGGCGTAGTGATATTTACATGGTACTTCAAGCAATCAAAATATACTGCAAGTGAAAGATGGAAATAATGTTTGTAGTCTACTTACATTGCTTCCAAAGCGACTAGCAGGAACAAGAGATGACGGAATGCCTTGAACAACGCCATATCTACGAATCACGGTGTCCTGCTAACGAAAAAGGCACCCCCCTCTCGTGCCGTTCCGCGCTCTCTAGTTTTCTTGTTCTTCAGACCTGATTTATATGGATGTTGTTCTTTAGGTATTTTATCATGAACTTGGCATTATTTTCTAACATATATATATTTTGTGTGGGTGTAGAAGGGTAGACCATGTGTCACAGTTACACTGCTGTCTTCTTGTTACGTCAGACTTACGCAGTAGCCCATGCCCATTGCATAAGGCGATATATATGCTCAGCGAAACAGGCACAATTTATGAATGCTCGTGTCATAAGAAGTTACTATATAGCTGTTATGTGATATAGTCGGTGACTAAGTAAGTTGATAGTTTTCAATGGAGTTCTTAATATTTTCTCTTTTATTGGCCTGTCCCCATACGCTTCAATTTCAACAGCGGTGTGGTACAATACTTTATTTCGAATATTTTTACCCTAGAATATGCTTATTCAAAGGAAACATGCCTACGTGTAAAGGCCTCTTTTTCTTCGCAGCTACAATGACGGCAATACCAGCAGAAACGCCTGCGTTGAAAGAAGCAGTGCTACTGAACAGCCATGAGTAACAAAGACAGTTTCTATACCTCTTCTGTCGTCTTTATCAATGCCATTATATGCGTAGCAATGCCTCATATTTCTTGTGGTTCATAATGACTTATAAATTGGCAGAATGCAGGGTGGTAGTTTGTATATTCGTAACTTTTTACACTCATATGCTTCATCTTTAGTTAAACAAGACACCATTACTCAGTTCGGCGGTACCCCGCGGGTCATCTAGCATTCGCTAGCTCTGATATATTGTAGGAGGAACGTCGTGAAAAGGTATTGATCATCGATTTGATCACCAGAAATTGAGGGGTCTTTCTCTGTTTTAAAGACGTTGCTTTGCTAATATTTTCTGCAAATTTTCTTTTAGGTTCGTGCTACAACGCGATGAATAGCGTTTTTCTTTTCTTGTATGCGATGAATCATAGTAATCTAGAAAACCTACTCAATCAAGTGTGGACGCAATATTTTAGCTGTAAGAAACCGTTGAAAATTTTAGTTAAGAATAATTGTCACAAAAGAGATAAACTTTTAGGTCCAGATTAGAGGCTTCTAGGTATAGCAATTGCAAGAATTTATGCCTAAGTAACGAGCCACTGTCATTATTACTCCATTGTATTCATACGCATAAACAATCAACATCGAAAGTGACGATTCTATACATATATATGATGGGAATTTGTGATTTCGTAACCCATGTTGTATTTTATTTATTTATTTATTTATTTATTTATTTTCATACTCTCAGAGCCCAAGGGCATTACAGAGAGAACTGGTTCGACAACAATACATCAATAATTGCAATTTTGAAGGCAGCAGATTCTTCGATTGCAGCAATGGAGGCAGGAAGGTGGTTCCAGTCACTGCTTGTTTAAGGCAAAAAAGAAGCATGGCAAGTGTTAGTGTGGCTTATGGGAACTTTAACTTTAAGATGATGGTCGAACCGTTGTGATACATAATCTGGGAGAAGGAAAATATCATTTTTCAGTGTTGGATTCCTGTAAAAGATTTTGTGAAATGGGTTGAGACGGAAATACTTATGGCGTGACTTAAGTGTTGGTAAACCTAGGGTAGCTTTCATTGAAGAAACACTGGTGTAGCGGCTGTAGTTAGATCTTTAGATTTATAGATCTTACAGCTACAACCTTAAGAGTGCTGCTTACCACAGTCAGTGCCATTCTTCTTTAAGGGTGCTTCATTGTAAATTTTATGCAGCCTAAACGGTTCCGTGTACGTGCATCATGACGCGCATATATATATATATATATATATATATATATATATATATATATATATATATATATATATATATATATATATATATATATATATTTCATCTTGCGTGTGTGGTGTGTGTGCTGCCTTGGGTTCTGTGGCTTTTATATGTTTGCCCCGGTTGGTTTTAGGATCAATTATACTTTTTCACTTCTTTTATATCGGGGGTGTACTTTCTGGCGTAACAATTTCAGACTGTGCGGTTACCTTCCGTTGATTGTCTTTGGAAAGCAATTATTACGTGCTTTTATCGCTTTCCCTTTCGGTTGTTTCGACGTATGCCTACATAAAGACCCTGCGTTCGAAATAATACATCAGCTGTGAGTTCAGCGCTGTGATTGTGTGTCCTTCCTAAATGCTCCGTCAGTTTTTTTTGTTTTTTTCGCACTGGTAATGCTATTTTTAATCACGAACGGCTTTTCGTTTCGCTTATACATATACGGCTTTCGCTGTAAAATTAAACCTTAGCATATACGTATACAAATTATTGCAAAGCTAGAAGTTTTCCACACTTGCTTGTTCTGGCATCGCAATACTATAACAGAAGAATTTCAAGTCATTTCCATAAAAAGTAGCAATTTCATTTTGCAGTAATCTTTCATTACAGCCAAGGTGAAGGACGCTTAGGAGTAAAAACCTTGAGAAACTCATAATGGGCAAAATGTCGCATACATGATTACGATGGGAAACATTTCAGATGTCAGTCATTGAAGAAAAAGTTAGAAAAGGAACTTACGCCTTCATTTATTCAGTTATAGAAGATCTCTTCTGCACAGAAAGAAAAAAACCAGTTTTGCATGCGCATGGCGTAATATACTGGTTTCAAGCCGCTCACAGAGAGTAGGTTCATTGTTTACTGTGGCACTTCTTATTCTGTGGTGTAGCATAAGCATGAAATATCACATGCGTCAGAATACGCCCATAATATTTATGCTCTTCTGTAAATTCAGAAATTTTAGTTGTTCATGTCGCGTCAGATATTCGTAAAAATAGTCGCTCAGACTTTTTCAGGTGGCAGCTATATTCACCTGAATGAGCGACTGAGGAAGCATAGCTATATACTGTGGTGAACTCAGCTTCTGACAAAAAGCTTTTGCGTCTACTACACCATGGGAATTTTCTCTTTCGTATAGTAGACGAACATTTGGTTTCTGACTTGCGTCTCTTCAAAATTTTACGAAAACCTCTTCGATGGTCAAGTTTTCTTTTTGCACCTTGGCGAGGATTGAGGCTCGTGTGCTCATATATAGGTGCAGGATACACGACTACAGGTGGTCAAATTTTTTGGAGCCCACCACTTGGGCGTCCCTCATAATCATGTGGTGGTTTTAAGACGTTAAACCCTCAACAGCTATTGTTGATATTCAAAATTTACAAAAAATGTTCATCAATACTAAGCACTACCCTGATTGAAATATTACTGCCCAAGGAAATCAAACGTTTTTGTTGATACTAGATATGTCACTTTCCGTTGAAATTCCCTTTTGCATCTTACGGCGCCCTCAAAAATGCTAGAGAAGTGTACACGACAAGTCGCTAAGCCTGAATATACTGAAGTTCGTATGCTGTAAGGGTATGGAACAGTGTGCTGTCTTCACAGCACACCAATGGGGGAGCAGTGGTCGTTTTTACGTTGACGCCACCAGAAGAGCGTTGCCGCCGAATTTTGTGCCCGGCGTGCGTAACTTGATTGTGTGCTGAGAAACTGTCTGCAATTTTTCAGTAAAATAGTGACATTACAGAATTGAAATATAAAGTAACTGTAACATTAAAACACATCCAACACATATAGATGTGTTAAAGAGATAATTAAGGCTGCTTCTGCATAGTCTGAGCTCACACATTCATTGTCACAGAACAGGACCCATATCGTCTGCTTGTTACTGTTTTGTTTCAATAACCATAAAAAAAGCACATCACTATTCATTTGGCTTATAGTACCCCTGCCTGGCTACCGCAATAACTCAGAATCATGTGATGAAACAAACGAATGATTCCTGGAGGTTAAAGTTATCATGGGGTGAGTTCCACGACCACCACTTACTTGCGTGAGCCAGGCCAGTAGGTAGTCGCAATGTTAGAGAAATAAAAATATTGCTCACTGATGAAAATGTACTGCTCTCTTTCTTATCAAGGGGACGCCAAAGTCCAGGAATTTAACTATAAATTCTCCGTAAAGTACTCAAGGTGAAGGATATAGTTTATGTGAGTAAACCCATGAATTCCTTTTAGTCTGCAAGAAGTGCTAGCACCAGGCTTTCACAAAAACCGAGTCTTTCGTGCACACGCGTTATCAGAAACAAACGATGGCAATCGATGAGTTTCCCCCGCACATACACACGACCAGCTGGCAACTACAACGACCAGTCTTGCAAGCTTTGGGCACCGACAAATGGGGACATCGTACATGGAGGAAGGAAAAACTGAGGAGAGGCCCCATCATATCCCAATGCATTGCGAGAAGTGTGGCGGAAGTGACGTCAAATTTATGAGGCAAACAAAACAGCGGACGCTCCGCGGCGTGCTCCTAGCGCTGGTTCGCTTCTGCACGGACTTATAACCACGGCGTAAGCTTAACGCGTATAGTATGGTTTGCATGCAGTAAAATGCTGCGAGCCCACCTTTCCGAAACTGTTCGTGCGTAGCAGGCCTGAGTGCGGCGTGCTGAAATACTTCGTGGAGTGTTTTTGTGCAACAGCACAGAAAGCACCTATACGTGTCGTAATCAAAATCATTCAGCCCCTGCATCATCTTATTCAAACTCACCCGGCAGTGGCTTACGCATTCAACTCGCCACGAGGCTTTTCTTTTTTCTTTCTCTATCTTAGCCATATTTCTCGGTCTTCGGGCTGATTAGCAGTTCTTTGCTCGTGTCAGCGTGGCCACGCACAATTTTGAAAGCTTGCTTCGCAGCTAATTTGTGCGGCGCCAGTCTAGTACTTGACGTACTTCACGTCCGTAAGAAGGCACCACTGTATTGTGCACGCGATCGTGCGCGTAAAGCATGTAATTTTAGGGTGAGCAAACACCGCACAATACATACACATTTATTCCGGTGACAAGAAAAGTTTATTGTCTTTCCGTATGAACGACACAACTTCTAAAAACGCGACACGATGCCTACAACACTAAAAACGAAAGTTCACGTGTGTTCTAGCTCAGTTGACGCAATGAGTAAGAATCAACGTAGCGTACAGCTGAGAGCTCCGCATGCAAATATCATGCATTATTGATCAACAGTGAAGCGAACATACATGGAAAGTGTCGCCAGGTACATCCAGCGGTGCATGCGATTCGCACTGAGTATACCCTAAAGCTGGGCATCGCACAGCTTTCCAACGGAGCGTACAGCTGAGAGCTCCGCATGCAAATACCATGTATTATTTATCAACACTGAAGCGAACATACGTCACCCTGCCACGGGGGTCTAGTGTCTAAGGTACTCACCTGCTGACCCGCAGGTCGCGGGATCAAATCCCGGCTGCGGCGGCTGCATTTCCGATGGAGGCGGAAATGTTGTAGGCCCGTGTGCTCAGATTTGTGTGCACGTTAAAGAACCCCAGGTGGTCGAAATTTTCGGAGCCCTCCACTACAGCGTCTCTGATAATCATATGGTGGTTTTGGGACGTTAAACCCCACATATCTATCGAAGCGGACATACGTGCAAAGTGCTACTAGGTGCATCCGGCGGTGCACGCGATTCGTACCGAGTATACACTACAGCTGGGCATCGCACAGCTTTGCTAAAACACGCAAAAGAAGCAGCACTAGTGCATTGACTCGGTGCCGGCAGAGAACACCTAGAACTCAGCCGGCGTCGCTTCGAACGCTGCTGCGGCGGCTTCGTCGGAAATTGTGAAATGTTTATCTGCTTTGCCGCTTGGAGGTAGTGCGGGTGTTTGCGATGCGGCGGCTTCACTAATATGACGTCATGGCATCTCCTATATTTTCGCTTCCTTCATGACATCGTAGAACAGTGCACTCTAGTGGTGGAGGCCATCAACCGGCCCGTCAGTGCAATAAGAACCTTGCTTTCAGTGGCAGACGTCACACAATGTCACGGGATGTCTCGCTTCGGCATCGGCGGCGCCGTCCACAACCTCAACTGCGCATGCTTGCGTCTTCCGTATCGTACCACATGCTCGCGCCTTGTACAGACCGAGGAAGACGCCTGAAATACTGTCACTACAGGAGCCACTAAATGATAAGACACCACCGGGCGTTCACTGAGCATGCGTAGTGGGGTTATAAACTTCTCCCCCATAGTCTTCTCCCTCGAATGCGAGTGGTGTGTAATCGGCGCAGCGCGTTCGGAATTCAGTCAAGGGCGGCTTTACTTCGCTTTCGCTTGACTTCACGCTTTGCTTGACTCCCGTGAGAAGATGCGGGCGGCTTTTTTTTTGTAGCAGTTGGGAATTTTTTTTCAAGGCTTTGTGGCAAAATAACTTGCCACGCAGACGGCCTTGGCTTGACCCTCAACGGTACAAAAAAATTTTATTATTTATTTTATTTGCTTCTATTAAACTTTTCGGTCACGAACGAGATGACTTTCCGCTCACAACCAACGGCTCGGACAATGACGCCAGAATTTCTGCAAAATGACCTTATTAACGCTCTGGCGTTAAAGGGACACTAAAGCACACATACTTTACAAGAATATGGTGCCACAATACGAAATTTGGGCGTTGATTGAATGATTTATGGGGTTTAACGTCAAAAAAACTACCATATAATTATGAGAGACGCCATAGTGAAAGGCTCCGGAAAATTGGACCACCTGGGGCGCTTTAACGTGCACCCAAATGTTTGCACACGGGCCTACAACATTTCTGCCTCCATTGGAAATGCATCCGTCGCAGCCGGGACTCGATACCGTGGCCTGCGGATCAGCAGCCGAGTACCTTAGCCACTAGAAGTTTCGTGCGTTGAACTCTAAACTGAAGTGTAAAGTTGCACAGCTTTACGCAAATAACTTTATTTTATCGAAAACTATAGCAACAGGCGCCGCAACCGCCATCGCGAGTCTCGTAACCACCTGTGATTGGACACAGCTTAATGACATCACGCACGGGACGGGGAGGACAGCAGACTACGCTCGCCGACAGGTGATGCCGTGTTTATCTGTTAAAATCGGGTGGTAGCGGTTATAATGCCGAACTGTGTAAGTCGCAACGAGTTCGTTTACATGTTGGCGCTGATCGCCATGTGTAGGAGTGACGACCGAAGATGATGTCAGCGCCGATAATGCGGCACCGAAAAGCGATTCCGAATGAGCCACCTTCATCCGCGTCGGAAACATAAACTGGTACGTATAAGATGCATCTCACTGCTCGATTTCACTGTTGTAAATTGATACAAATCACACGTTCAACTGTGCATATAAAATTCAATAAGAAACACCAGCATCGGCACTCACCTTTAGCCGTGTATTGGGACGATTTGCGTGCATGCATTGTGCGGGAACAATTAATGGCTGCCATAGGTTTCACTGCTCAGAGTGCAGCGTTGTTGATGCAGTCAGTATTGCACTTCGCAGCGGAAAAGAAGCATACGATCAGTCAGTGTGTTACCACGAAAAAATGTTTGCCGCAGTGGTGACATGTGCTTTGAACTGCGCTAAAAAGTTTCATGTGGATAGTTTGGCGCATACACTGCAGTTCTTTTTACAGTACTGTTGCTTTTTTTCTAAGCTCTGGCCAGTACCACAATGACGGTGTGTTGAAATGTAGGCGGTATATTAGCTGCGTTAGAAGCATGCGACTGTTCTGTGGCGTTTCCGATTCGAATACTGCGGATTGAAATCTGTTTACAAGTGTTTTTGCAATAGGTGCTCATGTACGCACTCGTTTAGATAGGTAAAGAGGAGGATACAGACATATCAAGACATTCCTGAACATTCATTCTGTGATATTGATTTGAAAGGCCACATTTATTTCTGTGCAGTGTTATAAATTTACTAGCGATTTCATTTTAATATACCGATATATAGGTCTGCGTAAATTGATATCAGCACGACTGCCATGTCGAGTCCCATTCGTAACAGTGTAGATTAGGCTGAATTTCTGAACAAGAAAGCTAGGGGTAGGAATACTTAGGTTCCAGTGGTACGCTCGCTTAATATATGATCATTCCGAAGTATTCACTGTTATCAAATCTGTCACACAAGGAATGATCGAAATCAAGAAAGCCTTTATTTAGATGAAGCGCTGCCACATGGAAGGCTTCAAGTGCGATTTTGCTTCAATTGGTGGCATTTGCCAGTAATGGAATGTTATGGTAGGAACTAAATGTCTGATTTTTTGTATGATTGATAACTGCTCAATTCGTCGATTATTTTTAATTTTCATAGAAAAAACAATGGCAGATTTCATGTACAGAGGGAATCAATGGTTTCCAAAGCACCAATAAGAAAGGTTGATATATCACTTTAAGATCAGCGCAACGTTACGAGGTGGAGGTAAATTAGGCCGTACATGACTTCTGTATGATGATTATCATTGTTGGATGTGTCGTTTACTTTCGTCATATTGTTACGTCATGTCACGTAATACCAAATTTAGTACATGTGGAGCTAGTCAAACAGCCGCGAGCCCGCTATGAGCGTGGTATGTTGTCATGTTCTTACATGACACGCGTGTCAGGATCATCATGTTTGCACCAGTCATATATTTCGTCATCCATTGACGTCACGTAACACCAAATTTGATATATGTGGAGCCAGCAAAACGGCCGCGAGCGCATTATGAAGCGTTCAGTGATATATTTCAATGTAGCGTTGACGCATGCGCACGCTGCGCACAGCAACTCTACGTTAGCACAACGCGAGGACTCCATAGTTTGACGACAGGCGCGACCAGCGTCCGTCAGCGCAGCCCGATGGCAACCGGCGCGAAATGCGACATGCTGCATTTTGTTCTAATGTGTTACCCAGACAACACTGCGTCTCCCTCTTTTCGTGATGGAGGGACGCTGTACGCGCTGAAACGCGCATGCTTCAAAGCAACGTGGCGGGGCGCGCGCCTGCGAGTATATGGCAGGACCGGCGCCTGTCGTGGCAACACCGGCGAGCGCGCGCAGCACGTCACGTCGAAATGTAATAGCACCTTGATCGTGGTGTGTAGTCATGTTCTTATATGACACGCATCTCATGATTATCATTTAGAATGACTGCCAGTTGGGCGTGTAGGTAAAGGCGTTGGTTGTTATATCATGTTGTTGATATAACAACCAACAGCATTACCAACACGCCCAACTGGAAGTCGGGAATGGCGTACATGCGTGTGATGTATTTATTAGTGTTCGCTCCGAAATAAAATTGCCAGCTGCTAGTAAGCGCTTGTCTGTGCCCTCTCTGAGTGTGTGTATTTTTGCGCTTGTTTCGTCAAGATTATCATGTTTGCACCAGTCACATACCTTTGCCATCCATTGGCGTCACGTAATGCAGAGTTTAGCATATGTGAAGCTTGCGAAACGGCCGCGAACGCATCATCAGGTATGCATGTAGTCATGGCCCTACATTACACGCACAATGAAATTATCATGTTTGGATGTGTCGTTACCTATGTCATCGGTTCACGTCACGTAATACCGAGTTTGGTACATGTGCAGCTAGCGAATCTGCCACGAGTGCATCATTAGCGTGGCATGTAGTCATCTTATTACATGACACGCATCTCATGATTACCATGTTTGCACCAGTCTCATACCTTAGTCATCCATTCTTGTACTGTAATACTAGATTTGGTATATCTGACGCTAACGAAACGGCCGCGAGGGGATCATGATCGTGGCATGTAGAGATGTTGTTACATGACACGCATGTCATTATTTTATGTTAAGGTCTGTCGCGTGTGTTTGCCATGCAAGCATACCATACCATACCAGTTTTGCAACATGCCTTGTGAACGTAACCACCGCAAGAGCTGCAGGGCCATGAAATGTAAACCATGACATTCATGACATACGCCATGATATTCATGTTGTGACTAGTCAGATTTGTTCTTCATATAGTCATCTTATGACATATCAAGTTTGATATTATTACCATTATCGAAACGGCCAGGAGGAGGAGGAAGAAGCAACAAAAAGGGAGAAGGCAGGGAGGTTAACCAGAAAGACATCCGGTTGGCTACCCTGCACTGGGGGATTAGGGAAGGGGACAAGAAAGACGAGAAAGAGAGAAGAGAGGGAAAAAAAGAAAAAAGGTGGGGGAGAGACTGACAGTAATTTCACTGCAGCGTGTAGAACTCTACCGCGTGTCAGAGGCGTTCACACAAGCCTGTCTTTCTCAGGAAACACAGCAGGGCTTTCACTGCCTTGTGGGCTGTCGAGGCATGTGGACGTTGCTGTAATAGCACCAGCACGGAAAGAGGCCGATCATCCAGTCGCCGCATTGCGTTGGCAAGTACTTGTCTATCTGAGGCAAATTGAGGACAATGGCACAGCAGGTGTTCGATATTTTCGTCGGTGCCGCAAACATCGCACGCCGCACTGTCAGTAATTCCAATTAACGTGGTATGAGCTTTCGTGAAGGCAACTCCCAGCCAAAGGCGATAGAGAAGCGAAGCTGCACGTCGATGTAGGCCGGGTGGAGGCCGGAGTTGTAGTGAAGGGTCGAGCTCGTGCAGTCTTGTACGTCGTATGCTTGGTGTGCTCCACTCAGTCAGTGTGAGACTGCGGGCCAGTTGACGAATCTGCCTCGCCGCATCCGCTCTTGAAAGCGGAATCGGAACGCTGTTCGCTTTTTTATGTGACGTGCGAGCAGCATGATCTGCAGAATCATTGCCGTCTATACCACTATGCCCAGGTAAGCACTGAAAAACGATGTCATGGCCTTTTTGTATTAAAAGGTGGTGAAGTTTCACGGTTTGGTAGGTCAACTGGTCGTGGAATCCGCGACAGAGAACTGATATCAGGCACTGTAATGCTGGTTTTGAGTCATAAAACACAGCCCATTTACCTGGTCTTTCTTCTGAATTGAAACGGCCAGGAGAGCTAAAAGCCCTAGGTTGCTAGATAGATAGATAGATAGATAGATAGATAGATAGATAGATAGATAGATAGATAGATAGATAGATAGATAGATAGATAGATAGATAGATAGATAGATAGATAGATAGATAGATAGATAGATAGATAGATAGATAGATAGATAGATAGATAGATAGATAGATAGATAGATAGATAGATAGATAGATAGATAGATAGATAGATAGATAGATAGATACCCTCGAAGTCGCTGAAGCTCACCAAGAAATGCTTCGAGTTGAATATTCTTCGAAGGCGCGATAGCGAAATGTCACTGCAACAGGGAAATCGTGGCCTTCTGAGTTTCAGATCAAGCAAAACTACGATTAACAGTGTCTGCGCGACGGCTCACGATCTGCGCGTTACATTAGGATTTTAAGTGGGTGTCGTGGAGACGAGGCAGCACTGTAAGCATGAATGTGAGGAGCGCGTGCTCATCATCATCATCATCAGCCTGACTACGTCCACTGCAGGACGAAGGCCTCTCCCATGTTCCGCCAGTTAACCCGGTCCTGTGCTTGCTGCTGCCAATTTATACCCGCAAACTTCTTAATCTCATCTGCCCACCTAACCTTCTGTCTCCCCCTAAGCCGCTTCCCTTCTCTGGTAATCCAGTTAGTTACCCTTAATGACCAGCGGTTATCCTCTCTACGCGCTACATGCCCGGCCCATGTCAATTTCTTTTCTTTATTTCAACTATGATATCCTTAACCCCCGTTTGTCCCCTAATCCACTCTGCTCTCTTTTTGTCTCTTAAGGTTGCACCTGCCATTTTTCTTTCCATTGCTCGCTGCGTCGTCCTCAATTTAAGCTGAACCTTATTTGTAAGTCTCCAGGTTTATGCTCCGTAGCTAAGTACTGGCAGGATACAGCTGTTATATACCTTCCGCTTGAGGGATAGTGGCAATCTACCTGTCATAATTTGAGAGTGCTTGCCGAATGTGCTCCACCCCATTCTTATTCTTCTAGTTACTTCAATCTCATGGTTCGGCTCTGCGGTTATTACCTGACCTAAGTAGACATAGTCTTTTACAACTTCAAGTGCACTATTACCTATCTCGAAGCACTTTTTATAAGCGCTGTAATGGCACACAAGCCGCTTTATACAGCTTCTTAGTTTCTAGTGGCGAAGCTCCTTAATCCGGGAGAATCGGTGACTTAAGCCGGGAGTATAGATGGCTTAATCTCGAATAAAACTTCCCCGAGTTTCATGCTCACTAAGCATAACCAGTATCCAGAGGACGCACTTTAAGCGGTATCTTACCGGAAAGGGTTACCACATTAAACTCTCTGGGCATAACCTCCTTGGTGTTACCAAGGTTTATCGAGGGTCCGGCCATGTTGTCATGTTTCAGAGGTGGTGAAATAAGGGAACTAGACACAAAGCGCAGGCCGTATGAACGTGTGCACGTGCCGCTCTTCTAGTCCAGCCATGCTACCTCTCGTTTAGTGCTCAGAATATCCGCTGGATGGTGGTACTTCTATATGATGAATATCTGATGAAAAGATGCGAGATGATGGTACTTGGAGTGAAGACTGTCGAGCACTGGAACGAGAGCCTCCAAGAGCTGTTGTGCGGCTAATGTGGCGTTTGACAACCAGCTATCAGAGATCTGGCGACGTTAACAAGTATCTTAAGCATGGTTACAAGTTGGGCATCATCGTTGGCTGGAGCCGTTTCTGGTGCCATGTTTACAGCATTTTCTACTGCATACATGGCCTTGGCGGAAGCTGGTTCCGACAATTTATGAGGAGTGACCTTTGAGGAAGTTTTGTCCGATGGCTTTGATGGAAACGCTGGCCACAATGTTGCCGAAATGCTGAAATTGTGCCTGCCTCCATCACTTCGATTCGCTCTGACTATACTATTCTGCGGACGAACAGGTGCATCTTCAGTTGTGCCGTTACCAGCAACTTGAAGGGTGCTATGGCTAAGAGTCTTTTCTCGTGATGCTATCTTTGTATCTTTTTCTTTCAGAACCTTCCATTTTTTTACTAAAAGTTTTCACTAAAAGCAACACGAACACCCGTCGCAAGCCCCGTCCCTATGGGCTGCAATGAAAACTCAAGTCTCTACGACAGCGCCTTTCTGATTTCGTTCTTAGGCTCCTTGCAATGAAGAATCCGCCGGACGTTATAACTTTCCAAGAAACCAATGTGAGAAAGGACGAGCTCAGGCTTTCAGGTTATGTGGGCGTTCACAGCAATACCCGGTGCACGGTGATGGCGTGTGCATCTTTCCAGTGTACAGACACCACGCATCCACGAAATGTTTCAAAAGCATCATTGTACACACGATATGGTGTTCATTTCGCAGTGATCGGTGCAAGTGACCTCTGCGACGCCGACATTGAATGTGTAGCAGTTACTATTAATCTCGGGAACACAACTACGACTGTGGCAAGCATATATTTTCGGCCGACGCGATCTTCGGACATCACATTGCTGGAGCACCTGCTATGTCGGTGTGGCTTGTCATTTTTTGTTGTGCGGAGATTTCAATGCCCATCATTTTCATTGGTGTTGTCGCCACAAGACAATCGTGGAGTGGAATCAAATCAATGAGCTTATTGTTAAACATGATCTGCAGACCCTAATTTACTGCTTATCCCAATCAGTCGGCAGAGGAAAACAACAATCCACCATTCATCTTGCCATATCAACGATAAATGTGCGTCTTACTTGGTCAAGCGAAGTGGACCCGTGGGGTTCAGATCATCTGCCCATTTGGCTGGTTCCGGAGAATGGTCTTAGCAGCCAGAGTGGTGCCTACACAGTGACGAATTGGGACAAGTTCCTTTAGCTGATTGCGGGAGCGCCATCACACGATAACTTGTTCAAACTAGTGAGTGAATGCCTGCAGCAAGCTACAGTACGACGACTGCGAAGCATAGCCAAGCCAAACCCTGACGTAAAGCTCTTCAGACTACGTGCTTGTCGACGACGTGCTTACAGGAGGGCACAGCGTTCAAAAAGAAGCTCTGATTGGACGCTTTATAACCGCTTAGATGCAGCCTTTAGGCGCCACACAAAACAACTTTGTCGAAGAAGCTTGGTTGCATTGTGTAGCTCGTTGCATATGGTGAGTGGTTTTCGGAGTGTAGGGCGCATATTAAAGGCTCTCCGAACACCTGAGGTCTGCAAGAACCCAACTACAGCATTGTGCAAAAGACTGGACGGTCCCCGAAAATTCTTGCCGAAGATTTTGCCAATACTTTCACTTGTCCTATGTCAAGAAACAATGCCAGTCATCGTTCCGACCAGATATGTACCTCCATGCGAAATGGATGAGGCAGAATTTACCCCGGCCGAGCTGCGACATGCACTTTGCCTCTGTTATCGTCACACTGCCCCCGGTGAACATGGTGTTTCGTACCAAATCTTGCAAAACGTTGATGAGGTCTTCCATGAATTTCTCCTGGACGAATAGAACAAAGTGTGGCAGACGAGTCTAATTTCTGCTAAATGAAAATCGTCTGTGGTGAAGCGAATTTTTAAGCCTGGCAGCCCTGCACAACACCTGAAGTCATACCGGCCAATATCACAAACTTTGTTATGAAGCTGATGAAACGTATGGTGCTGTTTGGTCTGTATGCCAGATTACAGCAGCTCACTTTTTCCCTGATGTAATGAGCCGATTTCGCCGCCACCGTTCAGCCCTAGACAGCATAGTAGATCTTGTAGCATCGCTTGAACCTGCTCGTGCAAGCAGGCATTCAGCGTATGTTCTATTTCTTGACATACATCAAGCGTTTGACTCGGTTCCACATAACGCGATTATGTATGCACTGATGTTGTTGTTGTTTTAACTGTTTTGCTGTGGAGAAGTTGAGGAGCCTATTGCCTCGGCTACTCCATATCACAGAGTTCTGCAGCGAAAAATAAAATAATAATACAGAACGGTACCCAAAAATTAACAATACGGAAAATGAAAAAAAACACATAATAGCACACTGAAACCAGTTCAAATAACATGTCAATACACAGTTTTCTTCACGCAGTTCACACAGTCATAAACTACTTTCCCGCACACCTTACTACTCTAATGCCAGTATATACATGACCACACTTTACATAATACTCATTTCTGGCTGTCAGTCATAGGCGCTTGTCCAGTCCGGTCTCCACTAAAAAGTCTGTCAGGAAGATTATTGCCTTTTTTCTGAAGATGCATCTCAGGCCATGGTCCAAGTAGTTTCTTTATTGTGAGGGGCCGTCTGTCCAAACTTGCTAATTTGTTCTTCAATTTTTCTCTTTCTTTCGCGTATTTAATGCACTCCAAAAGAATATGGCGAACATTTTCTTCTGCATGACCACAATGGCATTCCGGTGAGTTGGATCGATGTATCTTGTGCAGGAAGCTGTTTGTGTATGCTACTTCCAATCTAAGTCGGTGGATCAATGTCTCTAGGTGTCGTGGAAGGTCTGTCGCTATGGAAAATTTTCTGTGTGGATCAACTTCATAAAGTACCGTTTCCTTTGATTTAGGGCTCTCAAACCACTTCTCCATCGAACAATGGTTAGCTCCTTGCGATATAAAATGTCGAATATCCGTCCCAGATATAGAGATTGTGCAATCCCGTCCTTCCTTCAATGCTTTCTTCGCGAGACTATCAGCATCTTCATTTCCCTTTATTCTAATGTGGCTGGGTATCCATTGGAATACGATGTTGTGACCCTGCGATGAGGCATATTCCACAGTTTCTGCGATACATTGTGGTATTTCACCATTTCTGTAAGGTGATCTCACATTTCTGATTAGCTGAAGAGCAGGTTTGCTATCAGTGCATATCACCCATTTTCGTGGATCTGGATTCTCGCAGATAAGCTTAACTGCTTCAAAGATAGCCACCAATTCTGCTGTCGTCGATGAAGATTTGTGCGATAATTTGTACATCTTCTTTTCCTGAATTTCGGGTATAAAGACCGCACAGGCTGACGCTTCTTCTGTGCATGATCCATCTGTATATATCTTAGTTTTTTCATTATGCATTACATGAAGCTGATGAAGTACCAACTGTGCCGCTACTAGAGGTGCCATGGCTGCTTTCTTCTCTATGCCGTCTATTTCACGGATAACGTTGAGAAGTGGCAGCGTCCAAGGTGGTTTTGAAGGTTTCCATTGTTTAAATTCTGGTACTACTGCTTGAAATGATGATATAGTATCCTGTAGTCTCGTTGCCGTTCTTTGTGTTAGTGCACCAGATAAAAAATGACTTTCATGTTGCGTGAAAATTCTAAATAAATTTCGAGATGTTTCTTTAGTTCGCAGTACTGCCGAAGGTGGCTCTCGAGCCTCCGCATACACTAAATCACTGGAAGTTGACCGTGGTAAACCCAGACATACCTTCAAGCTTCTTGCCAATAGCAAGTGAAGTCTCCTTTCGGTGGAGGCTGGGAGTCCGTGCAGCAGGGGCAGTGAGTAAGTTACGATGGGGCGTATCCAGGCAACATGTAGGGCTAATAACGACTCTGTAGTACCACCCCATTTGGCCCCGCAGAGATGCCGGAGGATTCGAATGGCCTGATTCACTTTTTGTTCCAGGGACTGGACATGAGGCGACCATGTTAGTCTCCGGTCTAAAATTACTCCCAAGAATTTATGAGTTTTAACCATTTTAATAGGCTGATTTTGCAGAATAATCTGGAAATTTCCAGGTCTTTTTAATGTAAACGGAAGTATGGCTGTTTTGGCCAGACTCAGTGCCATACCTCTTTGTTTTAGAAAATGGTCTACATTATCCAATCCTTCTTGTAGAGTTTGTTGTATATCCAAAAACAATGGACCAGACGTCCATATACTTATATCATCAGCATATACTGAACATCTGATGTTGGGTGGAAGATTATACGGGAGCCGCGCCATGACTGCATTAAAGAGAGTAGGGCTTAGTACGCTGCCCTGTGGCACTCCTTGGTTGACGACATGTTCTGACGTTGGGCCCTCCTGCGTAACTACAAAAATTTTCCGGCGCTTCAGGAAGTCAGCGATCCAACGCAGTATCTTGCCCTTGAATCCCTGTAACGCCAGGCCTTCCAGAACGTGAACGTGACTCACTGTGTCGTATGCTCGGAGGACATCAAGGAATACAGCGACAGTGATGTTTCCTTGCGTTCGTTGGTTTTCCACATCTGTGACCAAATCCAGAATGCAGTCCATTGTGCATCTACCTCTTCTGAAGCCGGCTATGCTTTCTGGTAGTAGTTTTTTCATGTCTTGCCACCATAAAATTCGTTCATTGATCATTTTTTCCATCACTTTTGAAAAACAACTTGTCAAACTAACCGGCCTAAACGAGTCCAACTGCATAGGGCTCTTCCCTGGCTTTAGCAACGGTACTACTTTTGATATCTTCCAACTTTCCGGAACTTTTTCTTCTTGACAAACTTTATTATAGATGTCCAACAGGTGTAATTTTCCTTTTTTGCACAAATTAGCAAGAGCAGCGTGTGTAACTCCATCTGTTCCTGGTGAACTTGTTCGTTTTACTGAAGACAACACATATTGGAGCTCCTCTGGTGTGAAGCTGTCATCCAGATCTGATGAACTGATGGCAGAGGACATTGTTACAACCGCCGAAGCTGATTCTGCTGAGGATTTATATTCGCTCGTTTGGGCGGTCTCTCCATTTCTCAGTATAAGATCGCAAAATTCTTCGGCAATCACCCGTTCGCTAACTCCTCGAGACAGCGCTAGAGCCTGTAGTGGTCTCGAGTGGACTACTGGCTGTCGGAGGGCGCGTACCATGTTCCACAGTTGAGTCGCCGAGGTAAATGAGGAAAGTGAGGCACATAAATCTTGCCACCTTTTGGTTGAAAGCTTCTGCAGTTGGTTACGCATTGTAGTGTGTACTTTCTGTGCAACCTTGAAATCTTCTAAATTACCTGACCTGCGATATCTTCTTTCAGATCGGCGTCGTATTGCCCGAAGCCTCTCATACTCAGCGTCAACACCCGAATACCCATCTGAAATGGGTACTGTACGAGTTGCTTTTGTTAGAAATTTTTTTATCTTAGATGCATACGTTTCCTGCGTCAGAACAGGGTTCAAGATTTTGTCTCTGTAGTTCTCGAAAGATTGCCCAGTTTGTAATTCTTGTTGTGCGCTTATTTCTTGTTTTTCTTCAACTTTGGGTGATATATGAATACTGGCAAGTGGTCACTTCCTCTTGTGTCAGCGTCTGCAGACCAGTCTGCTCCAGCCGCTAATTCAGAGGAGCACACAGTAATGTCTAGTACGCTGCAGTAGTTATGCCCCCGTAGAAACGTTGGAGAACCATCATTTAGTATAGTGTAACCATAATCTTCGCATATTTTTGCTATAGCAGATCCCCTTACACTACAACGCTCACTATCCCACAATTCATGGTGCGCGTTAAAATCACCACATATAATTATAAGATCATGGTCAGATCTACACACTGCAGCCAACTCTGCGTATGAAACGTTTGCTTGAGGGTGCACATAAACACTAACTACAGTTACAGTAACGTTACCAAACTTCACTTTGCATCTAACGAATTCCGGCGCATCTGTTTTTGAAGTAGCCACAAGTGTCTACGGAATATCGCGTCTCACACACAGCATCACTCTGCTTTTTGCAGCAGGACGGTCTGCTTGGTACACCACATAATTGGACAAGCGAAAGTTAGTGGATACTCTTGTTTCGGAAATACACAAAATCGGAAACCCGTGCTGAGCGACGAATTTCCGAAAATCTCCACTCTTATTCTGCAAACCGTTGCAGTTCCACTGGAATATTGCACTCCTTTTGTACCAGTTAGATAGTCCGGTAGCCATGATTACGACAAGAGAAGATGCTCAACATCTAGCAGCAATTTCACTTCTGGTAAAGAACCCGCTTGTGGCAGGGATCGTAGAATTGCTTTGAGAGCCGCAAAGATTATTGGCGAAATGACTTGCTCGCTTCCGGCTGTCTCCGCCGAGATCGCATTTCTCGAAGAAGTTTTACTCAGCAAGCTGCTGTGACCCTTCCCTTTGGTAGTCAGTGGCTCCTTGGCTGTGTCTGGCCTGGTAGAAAGTTCCACTTCAGCATGTTCCTGGGCCCGGACTTCTTTTCCAACGCGATGTTTTGGTGCTGAGCGCTTCAACACTTCCGAGTAAGAGTCGTGGCGCCACTGTTTTGCACTTCTTTGTGCCGCAGGAACATCTTCGACTATATCCGCATTGGGTGCTGGACCTTTTTGTATCTTATAGTACCCTTTTACGATTCTCTCTCTTTGTGCCGCTGATGCCAAACGGTTTCGAGAGCAGCCTGAGAACGACGCCGGATGTGGTCCAGCACAGTTTGCACACTTAGGTTGACGCTTCGAGGTGCATTCTTTGTAATCATGTGCGCCCGCACATACCTTGCATCTCTTGGTTCCCCAGCAAGTCTTAGCCTTATGCCCATATCTCTGGCAGTTGTAACACCTTACCGCCGGCTCAATGTATTCCTCGACAGTGTGAACCGTAAAGCCGAGAGCAACTCTTTTTGGCAATGGCATGTCATGTCTAAACTGGAGTATTACATTTCGTATGGGCTGCATTGTGACACTTCCATCTTCATTTCTTAACCATCTCTTTTGTCGTGTGACCGAGATTACTCCAGCATCTTTAAGATAATCCAGTAGGTCATAATCACTGTATTCGAGTGGAACATCTCTTATCTTTGCTAGGGTCTTCATGTAAGACTGAGGTATCATCACTTGTACAGGCAATCCAGCCAGACTCTTGATCAGCAGTAACTTGTTTGCCGAGTACAAAGTCCGTACTCCAACACAAAAACTTCCGTCTCTGTTTATTCTTGATGATGTCACTTTCTCATTGATAGCAGAGATTATCCCAGACGCTATGCGATTGGGATTCACCTTCCAGAAGGAGTCCTCGGCAGCGATTGGTCTGAATACCACCGGTATCCCCGTAGCTCTGTTCTTGTGATGGGTGACCACCGTGTAAGCTCCCTCGTCTTCCTTGGGTGCTTCTGTATCCATCTGTGTCATGTCATTAACGGAGTACGTCGATGTAGCGTCATCGTTGTCAACCTCTTCCTCCTCTGTACGCCTCTTCTTGCACTGCGAGGCCTCGCTGCTCTCTGTAGGGGACGTCGATATTGTTGCTGAGCCTGCAGCAACTTGAAGTCGAGCGGGATGGATAAGTGGTGCTCCTCTTGGCGCTAGCGGCATCTCGTTGTCCCCCATACCCGGGCTTTGCCAGGTATGAGGCACGGGCCCGCTAAGGGGCAACTCTGATCGTGATGCGTATTGAAACTCCGACTCACCGATGTTTAGCTGCCACTCTGGAGACAGTCCACCCACCGCACACACTGTAAAAAGATCCTGAACTCAATATAATAACTGAATTAAGAGAGCGAAATGAAGCTACGGGCTTCTTCCATTCACTTCTTCCTGTATGCACTGATGAATGGAGAAATTTCAGGTAGTCTGTTACACTTTCTCCATGATTTTCTATGTGAGCATAGAATGAAAGTATGCACTGGAGAAGTACAGTGTGTACCTTGCGCTGTTAAATGTGGCGTTCCCCAAGGCAGCGTCTTGTCACCGCTTCTCTTTAACAGCGTGCTTGCTAGACTTCCAGGCCGATTACCACAGGAATGTGACTTTCCTATAGGAATAGCAATTTATGCTGATAACATCGCACTTTGGGTCAGTGGTTCGTCTCATCATGGCCCACATCTTCATGGTATATTACAGCGAGCTCTGAATGCAACTTCAGAATACTTGGTGGAAGTTGGCCTGCAGGTTTCACCTGCAAAGTCAGCTGCGATCGCGTATCATCCAAGGCAACGCGCTCGTCGAAGCCTTGGCAGGCTTTACCTCGGAGACACACCGTTACAGTGGGTACATCAACATCGCTACCTGGGTGTAATCATCGATTATCACCTTTCTTGGCGCCCTGCGGTTAAAACTGTGAGGCGAAAATCGCTGTCCCTGTTCAAGTATGTACCCGCCTTGACTGCTATGGTTGATGGCATTGATCAGAAGATGGAAATAAAGGTTTACCAATCAGCTTTACTCTCTTCCGTGGTTTATGCCTTGTCAGTCTTGAATGTACTGCCTGCTTAAATGCCTCAGCTGGAACGGGATCATCGTGTTGCCCTCCGAGTACTGTTTGGCTTACCCCGGGAACCACAATCCATCCCACTACTGACAGAAGCGCACCAGTTGCCACTAAGGCTGCAAGCTCATCAGAGAGCGCTACATCATATTGAGCGTCTGAACCGAGTCCCGCGTGGCAAGACACTCCTTAAAAGGCCGTTACAGCGCCCAGTTTTTCAGATGGGTAAAATGGCGGTTTTGTTAAATGACATTACTGGCAATACCGGCGAAACTATTGAGCTGCCTAACATCGACAGAGCACAGCCCATGTGCCTTCCCTACCCATCTGTCAATTTCAGCAATACGAAAAAAGTGTGACAAACCTGTTTCGAAACTATACCAATTATTCCATTCACACTTATTCGAAAACTTCGAAGACTATGCAAAAGTATTTACGGACGCTTCTGTACGCAGCAATGGCCTGGGCGCTTCTGCAGCTTTCTTCTGCCCTTCAACTGATATGAGGTGGTTGTTTAAAATACCGCACCCCTCATCGTCGGTGACGGCCGAGCTAGCAGCAATTGATGTCGCCCTTAAGTACTTACAAGAAGGGTTACCTGCATCAAAGGTTGTCATACTCACCGACTCTCGTGGTGACCTTAGCAGACTCACCAGCAAGGAGACCGACAGCCCTATTCTAAGCAGCATCATGGAATCCATCAACAATATTCTGTCACGTGAGGTATGCCTAGCTGCACAGGGGGTACATTCGCATTTGGGTATTGTGGGCAATGAAGAAGCCGATCGCCTTGCTTCATCACGCAACCATGGTGGTTGTGATTGTTCCAGAATTCTATGTACGACGGACAGCGCTCGTCTGCTTATACGCTGACACCTCCTAGAGCAGCACCGAGACCAGCGTGTGGCAAATGGATCGCTCCTTCTCCGTGTTCATGGCCTAGGCTTGCCTCGTCGTTCCCGAGCGCTTTTGTACATACTAAAAGTGGGCTCTGTGCTGGTGCATGAACAATTACACCGTCAAGGGTGTGTGGACAGTCCGTTGTGCGCAGCTTGTGGCTCCTGCAAAACACTTGAGCTTCTCGTAGTGCACTGTCCCACATTTGATACGCAGCGGTCTTTGCTGATTAAGGAACATAAATTCCTAGGGCTTAAATGTGCGACCCTAGATGACTACCTCTTTTCAAGCGGTTGTGCTTCTCGACGCGACCAGGCCCACTGAGCTTTCCTTACATTTATGCACCAAACGAACCTTGCCACCCGTTTATATATGGTCTTTTTATTAATGTTTTTTACTCATACTAGTCGAAGTCTTCATTTTTTCTCATCTTCGTTCGTCTTTCTACCCTCTAATCTTTGTTTCCTCTGTTTTTCCCTCCTCCTGAAAGAGTGAGCAGGCGTTGTGCCCCTCCAGGTGGCAGTTGCCAGCTTGCTTTCTCCCTCTTCCCTCTGTGTCCTTGGGTATCAGTGTATGCAAATAAAATAAAGAAATAACTAAGTAAATGAATAAATAAGTAAATAAATAAATAAATAAATTACTTGGCGTGTTCACTAGATGGACAGACGGATGAACAGACAGATGCACAAACGGACTAACGCACTGACAGATGGACGAACGCACGGGCGGAATAACGCATGAATGAACGTGCGGACGCATGGACGGATGCATGGAAGCATAAACGGAAGCACGAACGAACAGATGCACGGACGGACGCACGAACGAACGGAAGCAAGGACGAACTAATGGATGCTTCTCCCCACTCATCATCATACACTCCGCGGATATTCTGTGATTTTTTTTGGCTCGCAAAGTCAAGTCGTGGTGGCGGCTAAGGGAACCACGTCGTTGTCCAGTCGCATACACTTGATCCCAGTGACTGCATGAGAGCTAGGCCTCGTACGTCATTGCTGTAATGGAAATGCTTGGGTTAGAGCACACTTTATCTCGTAGTTTTAAATATTTCAGCAACCCATTTCACAGTTATCATCTGATCTCGACGAAACTAGTGAGAAGTGACCTCGTCGCGACCGAAAGTGCTGCGGCAGCCGTATGCCACGCAGTAATTCGGCATCACGAGTCCACTTCAACCCCGCACAAACAGTACTGGTGAATGTAGGATGGCAAATATCTCCAACCAGATGATGAGAACGTTGTAATGGCAACAAATCCTTTTGAACTGGCAGAACTGATGGTTTGTTAGGCAGCTGATCGCAGCGGAAACGAGGTTTAATTCCGAAGCTAATAGACAGAGCGTCCTCGGCTCGATCCCGAAGCCGACGCCACCTCCCCACATGTCTCCCTCTCCCGTGATCCTTCCCTCATTCAGACCCTAAATGGCCAATGAGACGGAATTTTCAGTGAGACGGAATGTTCACTGAGACAGAAAGTCCAGCAGACTCTGTGTTCAGCGAGCCTGAATATCAACTATTGGACATTGCATCTCTGTGGACGTTAAGTCTCATTGGAAAAACGTCCTCTCATGCTGTCCGTGGTCGTTGGGGGCGTTTCGTTCGTGGAATTTAGCTTGCTTATAGGACTGTTGTTCAGTTGAGCATCGCGAGAAAATATTTCATAGGTATGTAGCGAGAAGTCGCAAATGCTTAATTTTTAATAAATTCACGAATGTAAAACTGCCTCTGTGCCCCTTTAAATACTTCTATTTTTATTTCTGTACAATAGCACAGATGTTCGTTTTTGTACGTGAAGTTGCGTCAGACGTATCGATAATCTCAACGACACAAAACTTACTTAACTATCGTGAATCAAGCCCATACTACTTTATTAACCAATCCTTAAAATTTTATGTATACGCATTCTAACCTAGGCATGAGAGTGCCGCAGTAGCGTTAGTAGACTTCTTGTCTGTCAACCTATAGATCAACCATCACAAATTGACAGAGCACGCCATATTTTTAGTCTGTTGTTAAGGCCAATACCTACCACATGATCAATTCGATCATTGTTTTATATTTCTTGGTAGTGCTATTATTGTGGAGGTTGATGTACAAATAGTTAGAAGGATATATGTCTCAATATTCATATAAATCATTGCGAATATATAGGGTACACCATATTTTTATTCTGTTAGTCTTATAGATACCAGCTCCATGATCAATCTAGGCCTTCTTTTTATATTTCGCGTGAGCGCTATATATTGCGGAGGCGGATGCAAAAAGATTTGGAAGGCTATATGGTATAACATACTGCCATATATTGTATCACTATGAGTACCACGTATTACTGCGTGTCCTTTTCTATACTTCTGTTGTGCAGCATATATGTAAGTTGAATTGCAAATATACTTAAGTATCTTACCTTTTATAAGTGTGCTTCGTTCCTCGACTGCGCAATACCAAATACCGTGCAGTTGTATTCAGTTGTATACTCCTGTAGTGAACACTGGTCGCTGCTCATTGCTGCAGGCACTGCTTTTATGAGGTGTTGGGTGCTTTTTTTGCAATTAGTATCCCGAAATTATCTTTACCGTCGGAATTCCTAGAAAAAAACTATGCTTAATTTTAAATTATATAAGCAAAAGTCATTTTGTTTTATAGAACAATACCTCGAAAGCCCTATATAGGTGCGTGTAATGTCGTGATATTCTCATTTAGACTATATACTATGAAAGTCATGAAATTTTTGTATGACTGCGCAAAATATGCGTATAATGACGTAACATTCGTGCGTAATCCACCAGCGTGAGTTTGTCAATATAAAACAAGTAATTTTTTTATCTTTAGTGTCCCTTAACATGAACGTTCCCCAACGCGTCCTAAAACAGTTTGATGGACGCTTTAGGGCCGCGTAGCCTCGGTGTTTCTTGCCGAAATGTTCTCCATGCATGACAACCTAAATGTTCATAATGCCTAGGCAAACAACACCCAGTGCTTCGCTTCTGATATCAGCCACAGATTAGGTCAAAGTCATGCGTGAAGGAGCATTCGTTTTAAGCTTGCTCATGATTGTACATTGAATTTCATGCAGGCAACCGCTCCGTCTCGAATGAGTTATTTTTTCTGTAACGCACCTTCACGAACTTCTACTGCTTCAAGGATGCTTGCCTGAGACCTTACGTGCGTGTAAATGGCTTTTCACAGTGAAAATCAGTCTTTCATTTTAATAGGAATAAGACACAAAAACTCATAAAGTACAAAATTTAGTTCAGCGCCACAGCTCACCACAGCAAATTAAGCATTCATATAGGAGTTAGGCAATGCGCCAAGGTGCGGAATGTATTGTCAGAACCCAACTTCGCATAGGTGTCAAAGAAACCATACGTTCTGGGATGATGTTTTTTTTTTCAGCTTGGCGAATGTTCGAAACATTCGCTACCACCGTCGAAATTCACTCCATGGTAGCAAGACTACATGCAAATAACAGCAAGTCTGCCTTGTAACAGAACACGTCGTAAAGCGACAACAAAGTCTGAAACCAGAGAGGCGTTAGATTCTTTCAACTGCCAGATGAACTGAAATGTCATAAAGAATAATAGCATATTCTACGTAGACATAGCATATTCTACGTAGAAATAGAAGCATAAAGGTTACCGAAACAGTACAGGTAGGGAACAGCGCAAAAAGGATGAGCCGTAAGTTTGACATGTCAAGCGAATAAGTGTATGCATATATTGGCATGACAATCATACCATCGTTAGAAATACATGGTTCAATGTAATAAATGCAGGAGTAGAATTGTATATTGCCGTGTACAGGAAATAAATTTTCAACATTGAATTTCACTTATGTCATGAGTAAAGTTATTGAAAACAGAACTGCTAACTGTAGAATTCAAACGTACTGCACAAATTTCAGTCAAGCTCTAGTGCGCTCATGCAGGCGTAATGACACTTCTATGTCTGAACACACATGCCTAATAGGCAGGCAATCGAAAAGATGGTGTCAACGGTTGCCTTTTATTGGTTTCTGAGACTGGGGCTCCTGAGTGCCTCTTCACTAGCGGAACGCCACCACGTTCCCGCCTCGACTCGGGCGTCGCGGACAGTAGCGGCTGGTAGAATGTCCCTCGTGGACACCCTGGTGGCTTAAACTCCTCAGGACCATTTAATAAAGTTCTTGACTGCCTGACTGACTGGTGTAAAGGGAAGCGGCAGAAGCCAGGGTGGCAGCAGACGCAAAACCCACATATAGGAAAAATAGCAATAGCATAGATTTATGGGTTTTTTTTTCAGTATAGGTGGGCATTGTGCAGCCTTATACCCTTCACTCACAATTTCTGAGATTTACTAGTTTACTCCCAATATCGAAAAATGTGAGCTTCGGAATAATATTTACATGGATCGTTGAATTATTCATTAAATGTAGGCCTCAGCATTGTATAAAATATTTAGGACAGAACGAATATTTATGACAACAGTGACACGACCTAATTCGACATGGGCTTGTCCGTCACGTGTTCCGGCTGTAACCACTTTGTCAAAAAGAGAGTATGGAAGAGTGATGGAATGGAGTTAACAAGAAAGAGGGTAAACGAATACCGAACTCTTGTATATCGTATGGTATAGCAAGCAGTAGGAGAGGAAAGTGCAGATGGGAGTAGAAAAAAAAAGAAGAAAATGACACCTGTGTCGCTGATATCTCGAATCTTCCTCCCATTCGTGCATAGGTGTCCCAGCTCATAATGTACGTTTAAAGGGTTTGTGTTGATGAGTTTTTGCGCTTCCCGCACGGTGTCATGTACTCAAAAGCGCTTCGTAGAACTCTTACATATCAGGAGCCACAACGCTGCTAAAACGTTCTGTACGTCACTGCCATAAATTCATCATTCTTTTTACAGAACCCACCAATTCTGTATGTATTGTTCACGTATTTAGCTTATGTGTTCACAAGAGTTTTACAGAATGACGTGAATTTGTTGCATTGTTTAATCGGGAAAAAAACGGTTCGATGGCTTTCAGGGATGGGACTTCTGAAATGTAACGAAACCTCAGCACGTCACTCAACATTACGTGACATCAAAAAGACGTTGTGGTAATGTTACCAATACTGGTGAGCTGTGATATAATTATGATGCCAGGTGGTTACATATTCTCGTGATGATGATTCATTTCGTTACTGGTTTTTGGCGCCACTGCAGAGAACGACACTCAATTTTCCCATTTCATGAGGTTTCGACTCAACACAATGTTTTGTGTTATTACCATCTAAAAAGATAGTGCAGATATCAAAGATCGTGCTTAGCCCTGAGAGATACCCAGGCCTGGGTGGCGTAGTGATAAAACTGCTCGTGCTCGACTGCTGACACCCCCCGCAAAAAAAAAAGCCCTTCGGTATATTTGTGTTTGCTTCGTTCAGTGAAGTTTCAGCGCTGATAAGATATGGACCAAAAAAGAAAGAGACCAGGTTCGCTGTACAGCCAAGAAAGACCGCGCTTGAATGGCTTTTCATTGCATGATGCACTCGCAGGACTGCTCTGAACAGAAAAAAAAGTCGCAGTTTTGCCGCAAAGGCGAAGCAATGAACGTGATAGCAACAATTTGAAATGTCACGCGCAGAATAGAAAGCACATTTAAACGTGCTTCGCGCTTCTCGCGCGTAAATTACGCACTTAACATACTCACAGGTACGGATGCACGCGAATAAGCGTCTTATCGTTACTTCGCCAAGTCTGATGACACGCGCTTTTCGCGAACGGAGAGTGCAATGATTGCAGTGACCTTTGTGCACCCGGTACTTACAGCAGAATCACTCCACGTAAATCCCGAGGCCAGCCAAGGCGTACGATTCTCCCCTCCTCGCCATCACAATATAAGCGCGCGTGTTGGAGCGTCGCTCCCCTTCTTCAAGCCGGGCAAAGCACGCGTAGGAGATTAGAGCAGGCGCCGCTGCGCGATGTGGCGATATGGCGACGTGCACTCATCGCGCCACCTTTCTGGTAATGCCGGAAACACAGCAGCGGTAAGTGGTAGATATAAATAGCTTGCCGTTTGAACGGTAAACAATGTTCTCCGGGGTGGCTCAGTCCAGGGGTGTCCTTTAAGTCCTTTGCTTTTCACTCTATTTTTGGAGCCACTGTGTCAGAAAGTGATTCAACACACAGGGATTAATGGTTTCAGGTCGCAGTCATGTGTAGTGCGGATTTTGGCATACACTGATGATATTGCCTTTTTTGCAGTTGATAGAGGGAAGTGTCACTTCGTTATTAAAAATCACTCAAAGGTTTTGTGACACGAGTGGAAGTTTAATGAACAAAGAAAAAAGCATTGGGTTATGGCATGGTAATTGGGACCTTACGCCCATTTCCTTTGGAAATATTCAGTGGCTCACGACGCCTAGTCGTTACCTAGGGGTACCATTGGACAGGTATTCGAGACAGTGAAGCATTTTGGCTTGAAAAGGCTGAAGAACTGCACGCGACCACCGAAGGATGGGGTGGTCGTGGTTTATCAATTTTCTCTCGGTCAGCTGTATGCAACGTGTTTCTGGCTGCTAGAATTATGTACCTTTCGCAAGTACTTAGTTGTACGCGTAAAAGCATTCATAAAATCCACAGGATATTTGCCACGTTTATATGGAGCTCTACATGGGAGCGAACATCTAGAACAGACTTGTTTCGGCGAGTTAAGCAAGGAGGGCTGTCTTTCTGCCTTCTGTTTCTTAACCAAGTAATATCACGTTTCCTGCTAATAAGAGACCAGAGAGACTCTTTTTTTTCTGTTCTTTATTTCAAACAACGCTCTTACACCACAATTCCGGACTTCTGTGTATCTTCGGACACGGGGAGAACGGCACACCTTGTCACCGTTTTTGCGCGAAGTTGTGCCCTCATATCGTTTCTTAAGGGCAAGGTTTTCGATAGATTACCTAACTATTGTGAAAAGGAAGCGCGTTATGAAAGCCTTAATACAGAATATTTTTCCTGTGCCGTTCAAAATATGAAAAATCATATGGTCATGACGTATTAAAGCGAGTGAAAAACTTGTATATACCACCCAATGTGAAAACCTTTTTTTTTAAACTTCATACGGGAACCTTGCCAGTAAAAACGTGGCTTGAAGAGAGAGGGATGTATGTACCATGGGAAAGCAGCTGTCTCCTGCGTAACAAACCTGAGACCATTGAATATGTGGAGGCGGAAATGTTGTAGGCCCGTGTGCTCAGATTTGGGTGCACGTTAAAGAACCCCAGGTGGTCGAAATTTCCGGAGCCCTCCACTACGGCGTCTCTCATAATCATATGGTGGTTTTGGGACGTTAAACCCCACATATCAATCAATCAACCATTGAACATGTGTTTATTGATAGTAAGAACGCTATTTTCTTTTGGGAACTTTTACAGAGGACTTAAGAAAAATTTACCTCTTACTCCATACAGAATAATTTTTTTTTACTTTGTGATAGTTCTGTGCAAAATTTGGATGTTATATTTTTACTTGGTCTTCATTCGGTTTGGCGTAGTAACCTATCGTACACACACTGTGGTGGGAGAGTTTTATCCGTTAATGAGTGTTTCGTAGAAGCTGTTATAAAGTGCGAGATGTGTATAAGACCACCGACTGTGTTGAAGATGTAATAACTTTGGACGAGGTATTATCACGCATGAAACACGTGTGATAATCATTGTCAGATAAGCTTGACCTGTAGTCAAGAAGGCAATGAAGGAAAAAAAATCTCCGGGGTGCCTCACTTTCGCGACGCAGAGGTCCTACGTTCGATTCCACGCGCCGGAGTGCCATTCTAGATTATTTTTACATATTTATAGATACGTATACATATACGGTGCATGACATCGTCGCCTACGCTGATGCTGGCGGCAAAATCCAGCCAAGAGTGTCCTATAATTGCTATCGCAATAAATAAAAAAACGAACACGCTCGTCCCGCTATTTTTGTCCTTGTCTTATGAGTGCTATGACTGCATTTCCATACCGAGGATAGCGGACATCGAACTCCAGCCGCGACGACTGCATTTTCAATGCAGGTGAAATGCTGTGAAGCCCATGTACTTAGATTTAGGTATACATTACAGTACACCAAATGGTTCAAATTGTGGGTTACATGCCTCGATAGGTATTTTCAATTTTTTCAATGTTGTTTTGGGACAGCTAAACTCCAACAGTAATGTTTATTATAGCTCTGGTAGTTACGCAATCCAGATCTGGTGTGACAGCTCGTGCATTAGTGCGTATTGCTTTCATTATGAACGTTACTCTGTGATAACATTCTATAGATAACTGAAACGTGGTGGACGCGTTATTTGGACTGTTTTGTCATTGTCGGCATGCTTGTACTTCCTACACATTTTTCGCAAAAAAAATATAAACACATACTTGACCAAGCATCTCCAAGCCTCCTGGCGTCGCTTATAAAAGTACCCAAGAGTTGTCCGAGCTTGTGTCTGTGTTATCAGTTAACCCTGAATGAATATCTTCACTGTACAGAACACTTATTTGGCATATTTGTTCTTCCAGAATTGTGCTCATTGGTGAAGCAGCAAAGTTGGATAAGGTAGACGAGCGTGATGACGTTCCTAAGTGTCCAGCAGTCGTGAGTTTCCGATTTCGCAACAATGTTTGCTTCGCTTGCGTAATTATATACCATACCTAGGCCCATGTGATCACAATGCATTTAACCCATTTAACTGTAACTTCAATAATATTTTTATAAGCATGTGTGTATAATTTAAACCATGGGTCATCTATGGGCCACAGGAACCAGTATAAAACAAAAGCGTAACTCCATACATGTGGTACAGCGTTCTTCCTGCGTTGGTTTCCCACAACATCGAAACAATGAAGGCCATAGCAAGAAATTGTAATGTCGCGTGAAGAACAGCAAGCCTTTCGAAACTTGCAACACGTGCTCAAGCAGAAAGTACGCGTGAAAACAACGCAAACAGAACAAGCCCAAGCTAACAACTGCTATATCTCGAGATTTAAAACGCTCTTTTCAAATGCAAAAAAAGTATACACAGAATGAACACAAAGGTATGCACAGGAGGAACGTGAAGTGACAACTGCTACTTTGTGTGTGAGCAGCATATGCTCCTCTCGCAAACGAAGCCATTGCAGTAAGCGATATGACCATTGTGTTCTCTGTAACTTTGACAACCCTTCCAGTGAAAGGCCAAAAATTACAAAATGACCCGATCTGAAGGTAAGCGCGGTTGCACGACTGACCAGTATCCTGTTGATGCATGCGTACATTGCAGCTCGCTGGTTGAAGACCTTTAAAACTTGTCATTATCTGACTTGTGAAAACAAGAAAATGCTGGATTCACCAATTTCTGAGTACCGCCAGTGGCGTATGGTGTATATAAACATCCTGCCGTTAGCAAGTTGAAGAACGTATACGCTTCGTGGCTGAGTCGGTTTGCGCCGCACGCTGCTGAACGACGCGTCGAACGTTCGGCTCCCACCAACGGATCGTTCTCTTCGTTTTTTCCTCGCATTTCTTAGTTTACATCTTACAAAAATCATATATGTCACGAACATACTTCAGTCGAGCCGTGATGGGATCCTGCATGAGACACTTTCCTGTTAAATATTGTCACCCTTCGTAGATCCGCCCAGAAAAAAAATGCATTGTCAGTCTCATGATTGAGAAAAAAGATATACTTTTTCGCATGCTTACCTTGTTTCCTTCAATAGCAATCGTGAACCAGCATTACACTCAAGTGTTTGCAATCACTCTCGACTGTTGTAGGAACACTGAGTTTATACTAAATGAAACGAACTACGCTTTTGCAGTGTAAGACAAAAAGTTCGATGGTTTTTGAACGACCCACTGTAAACAAAAAATTGGGATGGGATTAATTTATACATACATACATACATACATACATACATACATACATACATACATACATACATGCGTACGTACGTACGTACGTACGTACATACGTACATACATACATACATACATACATACATACATACATACATACATACATACATACATACATACATACATACATACATACATACATACATACATACATACATACATACATACATACATACATACATACATACATACATACATACATACATACATACATACATACATACAGTTCCCTTCAGAGTTTTCAAAACACTGTATTGAATTCATAGGCCCTTTTTCTTCAGTGGAAACAACTGATGTAACAATGCTTAGTAAGCTTTGTCATAGTATATAGCATTTGATATGCAGCACACTAAGACAACGTTGCACCAGAAAGTCTAGATGCATTATGGTTAAGCACAAAATTCGAAGAATGAAGACACGTGTGCTGTAGTGTTGACGGTAACACTGTTGTTCTATTATTGAATGGTGTGGGACAAATGTTACGTACATGGCATCGGTTACGTAGGGTATGACATATCATGCTGCAGTTCCATGCCTGCTACCATGTTCACACGTGCACTTTTTTTTCTACCTTCGAAAGATCGACGTCTTAACTGCAACTACTTCATTGCGTGCGTCGCCTCGGAATGTCCAACATTCTCGATTATTTTAGATTTTTCAGAGAGACAAGAATGCACGATCAGAGCAGTAAAATTTATTCGGAACTGACGGGACCACCCAGAATATAGCTTTATTCTTCGATGCCACATCTACGAATACCGACTCGACTTACCGCTGACGAGGTTACCCACGACTGACAATGGAGCTTTCCCCTTTTGGTTCACTTTGAGTGCTGTTTCTTATTCTTCACTTAATTTCACCCAATGAAGCGTTTATCCTTAACGCCTTTATGCGGTGTCGAAATGGTCGAAAACTGTTGATGTTACTGAATATATTCATGTTTTAGGGGGTGTGTGATAAAAAAACTTATTGCCATGAACCTGATACCCAGTTAAATTTAGTGAAGAGCGTAGCAGTTTTACAGGCGACTGCCCCGCCGTGGTGGTCTAGTGGCTAAGGTACTCGGCTGCTGACCCGCAGGTCGCGAGATCTAATCGCGGCTGCGACAGCTGCATTTCCGATGGAGGCGGAAATGTTGTAGGCCCGTGTGCTCAGATTTGGGTGCACGTTAAAGAACCCCAGGTGGTCGAAATTTCCGGAGCCCTCCACTACGGCGTCTCTCATAATCATATAGTGGTTTTGGGACGTTAAATCCCACATATCAATCAATCAATCAATCAATCAATCAGACGACTGTGTTTTAAGGTATTTATAGGCTAAGTTACTGTGCAAATCTACATAAGATGACATTGCTTGGAATGTAGAACACCTGTCTGAAAAAACTGGAAAAAAAGACTGGCAGAGAGACGAATATGTCTGCGTTAAAGTATCCCAACAAAGACTATCATCTTTAAAAGAACACTATTTGGTATTTTGAATGAAAGTTTTGTTTTTATCTGGACGAACTAATGTTCAGAACCTTCCGCAAAAAAACAAAAAACTTTAAAGACCTTTTATCTCTACTGCAACTATCCAAAACTCCATAAGTACCCGACGCTATACACAGACTTGGGGGGAGAAAATGTCTGCTTAGCGTAGTGCAGATAATGGCAGCTAATGTGGGAGAAAAGCTTTTCTGCAGACGATGAAATGGGTTGTTGGCGTGCTACTGTCTATCAAAGGGTTAATGCTGCGCTTCGACAATTACTGCGCCACTGAATGATGAATGAGCTTCGGATGGAATCTTACTGAGCTGGCTCCTTAGTGGTGATGTTGTAAACAGTCTCTTTTTTCTGTTTTTCAGTGTGGAAAATTCAATGGTTACACGTGCGAAGGACCTTGCTTTTGTGGTTATCTTGATGGAGAAGAAAATGGCACTTGCTATGAATACAGTAGCTTTTATAACTATTTCTATGTCAGTTACGACTCTGAAAACCCGACACCAACGGAATAGATTGCTGCAGTATCTTGATTTGTCCCAGCATGAAGATCTTTTTTAAATAAAGCTCTTTAATCTTAGCGCATACCACTATCAGTCTTATTGATGCTTACGCACACGTTTTACGTGACATACTATACAATCAGCGCTTCTAGAAAATTGTTCCCACATGATACACCCGAGCCCATCACTTCTTGTGTACTTGGGTCAAAGGTATTCCTTTTGACACTACTATGCTGTGCAGGTTATGGTTGGGTGTCACATTTACTAATACGTACGCGTTCCGCATCGGAATGGCCGACACTGCTGCATGTGACCATTGTGGCAGTCACGCAACGATTTGGCATAATTGTGTGATTGCCCACAATACTGCTCTCAGAGAAAGTCACTCTGCAATGTACTAGACGAACTACACAACCAGACTCTTTCGGAAAAAAAGAATCCTGCGCTACCGACAGGACTTAACGTCGCAGAAAAAAGGTTGTTAAAGCGCTCCTGCGCTGCTTGCGTTCAACCGCCCTCTCCAAACGACTCTGATCAGAACACTCATGTGTGTGAATGGGCATATTTTTTCTAGTTTATTTTATATCTGTCAATCTTTATCCTCTTTTCGACCTTCATTTCCCCACCCTGTGCAAAGTAGCAAACCAGTTCTTCTATGCCAAACTTCCTGTCTCTTCCTTTTATTTATTTATCTCTATCCCTTTTTATTTACAAATTAATACTATTATCAATAGGAAAGACTCCGTACCCCTATCACACGCTCGCTAAGCTATGAAAATAGCATTATGTCACTTTGCATTCAGTGAAGACATGCAGTTTAATTCAGTTTTCTAGCGTGCACCCATAGTTCGGCAGCCTAATTTGTTAGTCTACTCGCTCATGCTCACTCAGACACGAAATAAACATTAAGTTAGATCCGGAATGAGCTATATTCAATAAAACTTTCTCGAAGGTGACTCTGAGTGAGGGGATGTTTGAGTGCGAATTTGCCGCACTGACTGTGATTTTCGTTAGTATATGGAGTTTTAGCGAACCACGGTTGAACAAAAAAACAAGAAATGCGTGGATTACACTCAGGTTAGGGTGCTGAAACCAATATTAGAGCTAGAGTTTGACCTAGATCAGTTTCGCTAGTAGTGTCAAGCGTTTCCTGTCCAGTTTTGGTCGGTTCCCCACACTGCGGAAGCAATACGAGGTTTTGGAGGAAACATGTCACGGGACTAGACTTGCGGAAGCGTGGCAGGAGACTGTGTGACGCCATATAGATTTAATGACGTCATTTCAATCACGCGATCAGCTGTTACGCTGTTCTTAGTGGGAACGTCACGTGATTAAGTGCTACGTGGTCCTGGTGGGAGGATGAAGCGTTGCTAGCTGTTACGTTAGGTTACGTTATTTTAATGAGAGTATGACTAAAGTAATGAAGTAATGACAGAAGTCAGGAAAGTCTTGGAAGAAATGCAAACAGGCAAGGCTGCTGGTGAGGATAAGGTAACGTCAGATCTGCTGAAAGACGAAGAACACATTGGGATAGAAAAACTGGCCACCCTTTTTACGAAGGGTCTCCTGACGATAGAGTACTAAAATTTAGGAAGAATGTTAACATCATCTTAATTCAAAAATAAAGAGGAAGACGAGGACTTGAAGAATCGCAGGCCGCTGTGCTTACTCTCCGTCGTATAAAAGCTATTTGCAATTTTATACCTGCTCATAGAATAAAGACTTTAGAATTCAATCAACCAAAGACTCAAGCAGGGTTTCTTGCAGGCTACTCAACAATGGACCACATTCATACTATCAATCAGGTGATAGGAAAGGGCTCAGAATACACCCAACCACTGTAGAAAGCCTGCATAGATTAAGGGAAGGTATTTTATTCAATACAAATATCGACATGCATGCAGATACTTGGTATCATAGCGTTGACGAAGCATATACAGAAATCACAGAACAAATATACAACCGATCAACGGCCAACATAGCGCTCCATAAAGAAAGCGACACATTATCAATGAAGAATGGAATACAAGCAATGCAATAACTAATACAAAGGGATACGGTCTTCACAGTGCTATTTACCACGTGCTTACCGGAGGTTTTCACAGCTCTATAATGGGAAGAATTAGGGATACGAGTTTATAGAGAGTACATTAGTAAACTGTGCTTCACCGATGACCTTGAATTGCTGAGTAACTCAGAATACAAATTTGAATTCGCGATTACTGAATTAGACGAGGATAGCAGAGAGGTATGTCTTAAAATTAATCTGCAGAAAACGAAAGTATTGTACAGCATCGGGAGATAACAGCACTTCGATATAGTTAGCAGTGCTCATGAAGCTGTAAAAGAGTACATATACTTAGGACAGGTTGTAACCGCTAAGCCTAACCACGAGTATGGAGTAACTAGATGAATAATAATGGAGTGGAGCACATTCAGCAACCATTCTCAAATCATGAATGGTAGCTAGGCACCATCCCTGGAGAGGAAGGTATATTGGCATCGAGGTATAGGAGTGGCACCATCTTGCATGTGACGTCAACTTGGGGACTCCGCTCTCTTCCGCGCTACACCAGCCGTTCCTGATTGCCGAAGTAGCACTTTTCGGGCTTCATTGTAAGGTTCACTCTCCTTATTGCAGTGAGGACACTTTTAGCCTTGAAAGATGATCGTCAAACGTGCTTGAAAACACAACTACACCATCCATGTATACAAGACATGTCTGCCACTTTAGTCCAGCTAGTACAGTGTCCATCATGCGTTGAAATGTGGCGGGAGCGAAACAGAGACCGAAAGGCAGCACTTTAAGTTCGTAGAGCCCGCCGGGAGTCACAAACGTGGTTTTCTCACGGTCGCCCTCATCAACTTCAATATGCCAGTACCCTGACTTGAGATCTAATAATGTAAAGAACTTTGGTGTGGTGTAGACGGTGTAAGGCGTCATCAATCCGTGGCGGGGGGGTAAACGTCACGTTTGGTGGCTTTGTTAAGTGGTCGATAGTCGACGCAGAAGCGTATTGTGTTGTCTTTTTTCTTTACTAAGACAACACGTGACGCCCACGGACTTGTCGAGGGTTGAATGAGGTCATCTTTCAGTATTTCTTGAATTTGACGCTTAATCACCTCTCGTTCCTTCGGGGACACATGGTATTGTTGTTGGCGAAGAGGCCGCACCAACTCTTTGGTAACAATTCGGTGTTTTGTAACGGTGGTACGTTGAACTTTCAATGATGTGGAGAAGCAGTTCGAGAATTCCCTCACAAGGTTTAGCAGCCGCTCCTTTCGTAAATCTGGCAAGTCTGAATTAACGTGAATGCGGCTTCCCGGGTCAGCACAAGCTTTTGCATGCGGTGAAGTCTCATCTAATGTGCCGATATTAGAAAAGTCGGCGATTTTATTCAGGAAAGCGACAGTAGTGCCTCTAGGGACGTGCTGAAACTCATTCCTGAAGTTGGTCAGCAGAACTCGAGAGCGTTTATTTTCTAACCGAACAAGACATCGAGCTATGCACGTGTTTTGTTTGAGCAGCAGCGGGATATTTGCATCTGCAATACCTTCATAGTCGTTGAATTCATCAAAAACGTCGCAGGTTACCAAGGTCAACACGCTACTCTTCGGCGGTAACGTGACGTCATCGTCAACAATTCTCAAAGTATTGACGTAACTGCCGTGAGGGTTGCGCGCTAAAGCGTGTGCCGTAGTAAACATCACCTGCGACTCTTGCAGGTCAATCACGGCTCCATTATCACGCAGAAAGTCCAGTCCGAGAATTAGATCCCTCGAGCAACTCGGCAGTATTACAAAATCTCCGAGATATGTAAATCCGTGCATACTGACTCGCACTGTGCACCGTCCTACCGGAGTGAGAAGATGGCCTCCTGTCGTACGTATCTGAAACCCAGCTCACTGGGTAGAAACCTTCTTCAGTCTGCAGGTAAGATTCATGCTCATAATGGAAGTGTCTGCTCCAGTGTTGATTAGCGCCATTACTTCTTCGTCGTCCACAGTTACCGCATTGTTTGATGTCACCACTCTTCGTACCACGTTTGACTGCGTCTGTACATCTTTTTGCTGCCGTCACTGTCATCGTAGTGGAGGATCTTCCGTAGAGTCAGCGTCAGTGGCCTCACCTCCGGAGGTCGCTGAACTCAGTTTTCCCGACTTGCAGGACTAAATGGACGGCGTCTTGAAGCACTGCGTGAATAGGCTGGGCTCGGTGACCTGTAGCGAGCAGGAGACGACTAGCAGAGCTCTTGCGACCGATGTTCGATATTGCGACGATTCGAGATAAAACTCTCCATTTACAGTCGTGCTCGCCAGGTCGTGGACGAGGGGCATTAGGCGAAAATCCACGAAGACCGACACTACAGTATGTACATGGTTGGTAGACCTGTCCAGCTTTCCCGCAGTGGAAACAAAGGGGCATGTGGTCGAGTGTACGCCAGATGCCACTCTTTCTCGGTCTTGCTTCAGCGATCAACGGCGAGCTTCGAGGACGGAAGCCTACCTCCATTTGCTGAGCATGTCGCTCATTGGGATAGAACACGCTGGTTGAACTGCACGTTGGAGGATGTCGCACTGCTTCCGCGTAGCTCATCTCAACGCAGTGCCTCTGTTGTGGCACCTCGGACTGTTGGGGAGCGTGAGCGGCTTGTCGTAGCTCGGCGCGTACCATCTCCGCAATGGAGAGCTGCTCTACAGGTGGAGCAGTCACCTGCATCTTTTGTAGCTCTATCTTAATGAGAGCTCTGATAAGCTCTTGCAACGCGCTGATGTCACTGCCGACAGTGACAGAAGTGGCCTTACTTGGATGTACACCACGGTTATACTGCCAGGCATGTTGTTTAAGGGCCCTCTCTGTGGCAGTGGCTTCCTCATGGAACTCCGCAAGTGTTGCAGGCGGGTTTCAAATCAGGCCGCTAAAAATCTCTTCTTTAACATCACGCATTATGTGGCGAACTTTCTTGGATTCAGCCCTAGAATGCTCCGTACGCTTAAAAGCCTATCCATGTCCTCTATGTAAGTCGTCACCTTTTCGTTAGGGCCTTGAACCCTTGCCTCTATAGCACGCTCCGCTGTCTCTTTCCTGTCCTCTCGGGCAAAGGCCTTGAGGAACTGCCGATGAAACTCATCCTATGACGTAAGCGTTGCTTCATGGTTCTCAAACCACGTTTTCGTGGAGTTCTCCAGGAAGCAGTTCACATAACGTAGCTTACGCTCGGGGTCCAATCGTTGATGACGGCGACCCGGTCGAAATGCTTGAGCCAGTCGTCGACATCTTCAAAAGCAGCTCCGTGAAATGTCTTCGGCATCTTGGACTGGTTGACAACCAGGTGCGCTGATGCTTGCGCGGTAATGTTAGGCAGTGTTTGATTCATAATCCTCTGACGTTCAGGCAGCAAACCATGCTGTGGCTCGAGTCCCTAGAGACGACGGCTAGAACGTACATGCACAGGGGTAAGCTCGGCTGAGCTACTCGATGGACTTGCATCAGGGGTGCTCTCAGAGGACCGTATCATCTACCGTACCCCGCACTTACACCAGAAAATGTTACAAAGACTCACGTACGCAGGCACAAAGCTGGGCGTTTACTTTCATAACTCAAGAGCCAGAAAATGCGAACACCAGAGCACGCGCCCACAGAACTACTTCGTTTTCCTCCACAGAGGCTGGCTACTATAGTTGCCAGCCTACCTTGCGTCAATATTACGCCTGCGGTGGAGCAATCTAGGAGGTGTTGGCTACAGACAGCCATAAATTATGCAGATTTGTACGCTAACGCTCATGCACGGACTACCGTAGGTCATTACACGAACCCTCCGGCCGAGCCCACGCTGACTGGGTTCCACCACCACCATTCCACGGAGCCTTTGACGCCGGACGGCAACAACTAGACACGTGTCCACAACGCCGGCTTGTGTTTCACAACCGCGATGACGCCCATACCTCATACATGTCTACCACCCGTGACCCTACGTCGATGACGACAACGTGCTTGGCGTCACACAATGCGGCACCTTTTGAGCCGCCCTGCTACGCACGCTCGTGTTGCAGTCATGGCCTTGAAGATGGCGCAAGCGCCTACTCGGCCTGTCCGACGCCATGTCCCACCACTTGTCGTGTACCCGATTACCCACCGTGCACGTGGCGCCGTTGTTCGGACATGTTCCCGTGTCCGTTGGCACGTAGATCCATACCGGCACATCGCACACCGCACGAAGTTGAGGTCTGTGTTGCGTCGACCCCAACGTCAAAACCCGCACTTCCGACCCTCTGCCGACGTTAACAGCATGACCTCGCGACACACGGTTCACTCTCGGTCTGTCCGACCAGGCCATTGTGAGACCCGCTCGTCAGCGGCCACAGCGACCCGGTGCTTCCTTCTTCGTCCCTTGCGCTTCTCCCAGAGTCGCCCACCGGAGACACGCTGCTTACCGATGACCCGTTGCTTACCGATGACCCATCAACGTTGGCAACCTGGACTTCCCAAATGAACACTTTTTGGATGGTCGTTCATGTATATAGCATTTGTCACTCTCTTTCTTCTTTCATAAGCCTTGAAATCACGCTAGGGGGGAGCCCGTTAGTGCCATCATCACCATCATTATTTTTTGATCACTGCGCCGTGCCTCTCGCGCAGCTGATGCTAGCTCGAGCTGCGCGAGGATTAGAACAAGCCAGCGCACTTGGCGTGTCGGACGTGGACACTCCGCTTCAGGCGTGGAATAAAGTGGCGAGATCAGCACGGCCCCGTCGGCTACCTTCGACGCCGTCTCACGTCTCCCTTCTTTCGCCGCTAAACAGTCCTAAGCACGCCAATGTCCCCTTGATTCTGCGAGCACACTGCCACAATATGCGCCCCTGCGACGCGCGGAGCGAAGGTAGAGGAGGCTGATGTCTGGTGTGGGGGTGCCCGCAGACACGGTGCAGTGGATGGTACCTGCGCTGTGGCACTCGGCCAGCATGGTCAAGAAGTCTGCAGAGACTGGCACTGTAGCACACAGCACTGTGAAGCGCGTCCACTTCACAACATTGTAGGTGCGAGTGTACCTGATGTTAGCTGAGGGGAGTGTGACCAAGACGGGGTAGTGGTTGGAGCCCTGAGAGTCCGGTGCACGTTGCCACTCATCTTTACACGTACCACCCATGAGAGTGAGGTCGATGGCACAGTCGGACACACCACGGCGTGTGAGAGTACAGCTACCCGTGTTTATATTCAGCAATCCGGCCTTTTTCACGGCATCGAGGAGGTCGCGCCCACGGGGGTTCGTCACGCCACTGTCCCATGAGGTATGGTAATAGTTAAAGTCGCCACCAATGACCGCGCCACGATTTTGCCGGTCTTTGAGGCAGCACACGAAATCGGTATGTCAGCGTGCCGAGTAGTTCGATGTGCGCACGTTCATGCTCGCGACACTGGTGTCCATTCTCCCGATGCGCACAGTCAGGGTGATGGCTTCGAGGGTGTCAAAGAGAATGTCCTCGATGTCCACCGCAGCGTGTGTGAGGTTAGCGCGCACCTAAACCGAAGCCCGCTACGTTCCGGGACGGTGCGAGGCAGTGCTGCACCGGAATGCACGACACTCTTCAAGCTCGCACTGCGGGGTGCTGTGATAGCCAACAAGACCAGGTAGGTTGAGTGTTCCGACGCGAGCATAGGTTTCTTGCAGCAGCAAGACGCTGGGCTCGCGTAGGAGGAGTTGGGTAGACAGCTCGGCGTGACGGCAGCGGGGAGAAAGAACGCTCTATTGAAGAATCGGTGGCCGAAACATCTTGCCGCTAGCCATGTCGGTTGAGGGCAGTGTGGGTGGCCAGGGCCGCGTTGCACAGCTCGAACACAGAGCCAAATCGCGGTATTGTCTCGATGAGGGCCTGCATGGCAGCGTCCAGGACAAATCACCATGTCCTTTTGCACCTCGCTCTCTGGGGCCGAGGGTTCGGCGGCCGGGGACGAAACAACCGCGCTGTACGTTTGGCCCATTTGCACCACCGAGGAAATACCAGTGCACGGTGCTCGAGCAGGCACGGCTTTTCCCTCGCTCTTAAGGTTCCTCTCAGCCTCACGACTAGAGAGGGGCGGCTCCGCAGAGTCTATGATTTCTAGCACCTTCCTCTCCTGTTGCCAGTAAGGGCATGGGGGCTCGGTGGCGGGAGGGGGGCTACCGCAGTGTAGGCACTTGGGGCCGGGCGCAACGCAGTCGGCGCGGCATAGAAACGAAGCAGATTATCGTGGCTCGTAACGCGCCATTTCTACTGAGGTGCGTCGGCTCTATCGATGTCTGTGTATTAATTATCATAACAAACAATGCTGAGCTAATTGTTAAGAAATCATTCTTATCATTCATTATCGAGCTTTTATAATTAATGCATTCAAAACTATAGCACTTAAAACTCGACTGTTCTCAGTAGACTCCATACTTTACTGAGAAGTCTCCGACAAGGCAGACCAGCTGACTACCAATAATTTATCTTTGTCCGGTATAGCATCGTGGCGGTTCGAGTGGCATATGAATGTTAATCTGAAAAAACAGCGCACAAAAGTATAACACAGCCATTCGATGGTGCATACAGGACTCGCAGTCATAACTTGCCGTCTCTTAATCAATATTTTTCTTGGGTGATCACGTATGAGCTAACATTGAACAACCATGAAGCTCACACTGAAAAAAAGACCCCAGCAAAACATAGATATATGAAGAGAAGTTAGGTCATGTATACGGATGATATAGAATTTTTAGCTAGGAGACATGCACAATACCATTGTCAGGAGACGCGCTACTCCTCTCTGGAACACTTAAAGCCTATCAATTATGAGTGAGATCGAAAACATGCAGTGAAAATGAGTCAGGTTTATTTTTCATCATTTGTGCTGTTACTCATCTGTTAAAGCTCTTCTAAAGAACGCAAACGTCGAAGCTGCACAGGTGCAGCACTATTTGAAGAATATAGTCAAGTGATCGCGAACGTGTGAACGTTCATAAAAGAATTAAGGCCGCATCACATCGGGACGAAAGAGGAAAAAAAGTGTGCAGCGGGGCGACCTACCCCCTTTCTTTTTATTTTCTCTTTCTTTTTCTCTTTGCTTTTCTCATTTCATTTGTTTTTGTGTATTTCAATTTTTCTATCTTTGTTTTTGCCATCGGTTTCTTTTTTTCTGTCTCTTTTTTCCATTCTTTTCTTTCTTCTCTCTATTTCTCCCAGCCTCTTTGTTTCTGTCTCTTCTAATTTCTAATTTTTCCCTCTTTCACTGTAGCTCTTTTCTCCTTTCTCTCTACTCCTTCTTCAGCATATCAGTACTATTAATTACTTCCTAGGCTGTCAAAACTGTCGCACATGATTTAGAAGCAACACAGCTGAGGAACACGTACACAAAGAAGTGGAGGAAGACAGCAGTTGCGGTTGATGACGATGATAATTTTCTTCACGACTAACAGAGATTCGCTGTGCAATAACGGCTCCTCTGTTAAAATTGCGTGTTAATGCCGTAGCCGATGGCCGGCACGTCTGTATCATTTGTTCGAGTTTAATCAAGTATTCAAACCAAGCCAACGTATCTAAACGGCTGTTACACGGTGCTGCAAATCTGAACCTCACTTGAATAGGCTGCAAAAGTCCACGCTGGAAGACCAGTCAAAAGCCAGGTAGCTTTGAAAAAATTCTGAAATATGTATTCGTCCATATCATTACTAATTTATAATTACAACTGCTCTATATGACGTCTGTCACTTTCTAGAAAGTCTGAAATGTAGACAGAGAATAACCACGTTGTCATTTTATTGTCTGAGCAGGACGCTTGATGAATAAGCGCACTATTGAATGGACAGGTAATTTTTAATATTTCATAACTATTATTTCTCCTATATTGTTTTTTTTTCTTTTCGCGATTTATGGTATTGCTGCCTTTCTTACCGTGGGAGCCCGTGGGTTTATATAGTATAATATTGTTCCTTCTGTAGCGGTCAACCGTATGGGGCATCCGCTCCGCCTCATCAACTCGCGGAACTCACATCAACACTGCTTCCTTCGCTCCTCCTGTAGCTTTTCACCTCACAGCATGGGCCGAGGCCGCAACCTTTGTCGTTCGCAAGTTTGCTGTGCCGTTTACCAACCCCCTGAACTAATGTGTATTGTAATTGGGCTCACTTGCCGCACATGCACACAGGTGTCTTTCTGGATTACCCATAGCCAGAGCTTGAGGAAACATAGCTCCAGTTTTTTTTTTTTTTTGCTCTCCTGGAGTAGCCATCGGGCTCAGAAATTATTGCGAAACTTCAAAGATTAGAGCTAAAAGGTGCTTTGTTCTGGCACAGACCTATTCTCATTACTGATCTCTAAGTACGCACAACAATATATGTGCCCCAGCAAATGAGTCACCGGGGTACAAGCAAATAGTATCGTATGAAAAAAAACTTAATTTAGGTCTGTCGGGGCGTGAACTAGCTCGAAGCGGGCCGCGCCCACATACAAGCAAATTACAAGAAAAAATGGCATTCAAGTATGAATGGGCCGATTTAAGCCTCGAAGTCCCAGTCGTTCTTTGGCTCTGAAAATGTCACACAATGCGGCCCATCAAGCGTATGTTCCTCATCCTGATAGCCCCTATTTTATTACGCTGCAAGAATCTGATCAGTTGAAAAACTTTACAACCTAGTTTCAACATCAGTTAGAATAAAAATGTACACGATAAAAGTCAATAAGAGAGCCAGACCTAACGTCTTAGTAAAGGGGAGGTATTACTAAACTTTTAGCCTTTTAAGCCGCCATAAAAGTGGTACTTCACATTTATTGGTGTAGATTCGGGATATTTGTTTAATAAAGTCATAATGGTTAAAGTCGTCCCGAATAACTTGCTTTAGTGCCCCTGATAATGTACCGCAATTAGCTTGCAGCAATATACGTCGCGGCATCGTTTATCCTTACTCTATTTGATGCTAACATTCGTTCATAAACGTACACGTAATATGCTACACATTTTGCTGCTTGTACATCTTTGATAATACCCTTGAACTTACGAGAATGATCAGAAGATTGAATAAGAAGAATTAGAGTTGACAGCAATGGGATAAACAGAAGAACGTCGTTTATTGTCCGTGTGTTATCAGCGTTCCTGCCACAATACCTTCATAGTCCGGTGGCGGGCAGTTAACATCATCATGGTCGCTTATAGAAAAGCATCTTCCGGTTTTGTCGAACCCTCCAAGGCGAGATGTGAAACCATTTGGCCTTGTAATATTCTGCGATGGTGTACACTAATTTGAAAAAGAGACAATGTTTTTATATCATCCCTTCCAGTATGCCTTTCTCACCAATGCCGTCTTTGCAGGTTAGTTACTTGGCAGATGATGCCTCGTTGAAGTCCATCAATTATTGTATCATAGTGGTGTCATGCCCGATAGAGTTGACTGACGCGGTTAGGCTTTCTGTTTCATTATTATCAAAAGTATGCTTTACCTTGTCTAAATTGCTACTTGTCCTTGCGGGTGATGTTGAGTCGAATTCCGGCCCAGTGACCAAGACTGAGGCAGACGCCTTCGCCGCTGCTTTGGAGAGAATAAGCAAGCTCGAAAATGCCGTCCTGCTGTGTAAGCTGACTAAAATTTTTCAAAGCAGGTAGTTGCTTTAGAAAATGTGCGCAAACATGCAGATAATGAAAAAGCTTTGCGCGCTGATTTGAAACGCGCGAACGAAGAACACACCGCCGTGGTGGAGGAAATTAAACTGCTAAATACAATGTTAGCAGCGTTGGAAACATTTATACCAAAACAATAAGCTGGCGTTTCTGGAACGTGTTTGGAAACATCGCGTGACGTTTCCAATAAGTTGAACAGAATATCTTCTAGTTGTGAAGATGCAGAAAACCACATGCGACGATCCAACCTGATTTTTTTTTTGAATAGCAGACGAGCCAAAGAAAAACTGGGCTGCCTCAGAAAGTAAAGTCTTCAAATTCTGGTTGGGCATGAAAAGATGGGGCATGGAACAAATAGCTTCGCAGTTCGAAAGGGTACACAGATTATGGAAATATAACGAAAAAAAGGTGAGGTCTATCATTGCGAAACTTACATCTTTCTAAGACGAAGGGCGTACTTTGTCTGCTGCACATAGGCTTAAGGGTTCTGGCCTATATATCCGTAAAAATTTCTCGCCAGCCACATGGCAGGCCAGAAAGCAGCTAATCAATTTTGCCAAAGCGCAAGCCCGGCGTTTTAGCCAATAACCAATAGAGTACGAATAGAGTACGAATTGGTGACGTCATTTATGTCTAAGATAGCGCCAGTAAAGTTGTTGTCCATTGCGAAAGATAGCAGCCAAACTCTGCGCACAAGCTTTGACAACCGCAAGGTGTCAAAGCCCTTCGAAATCGCACCATCATTATCGCTGTCTTTCACTAATATAAGTAGTCTGTTACCTAAACGGGACGCGATCACCTCATTTCTAGACGACTGCAATTCAGACATTGTCCTTTTCACAGAAACTTGGCTACACCCTGAAGTAGCCAATCAAGAAACATTTCCACATCATCGCCCTTTGAACATGTTGAGTTGTGATCGCTGCAGTGAAAAAAAAAAGATAGCGGTAAACTCTGGATATCAAAAGAGCGTTGGCGTCATGTATTCTAAGCACAAAATCCAGTAATGAGGTAGTATGGGCGGAATGTAAAACTTACCTTAACAAAGTCCTGATAGTATGCTGTTATCGTCCTCCTCATACAGACCAATCATTTCTTGTCAAACTTTGTAGTAATCTCTCTAATGTTCTTGAACTGTGTTCAGCAGATATTGTTTATCTCTTTGGCAATTTTCATTTTCCTCTCATTGACTGAAAAAAACCTATCATCCGTTTGTCACACTTCCATTTCTTTCATTTCATTAGCTTCAGACTTCAATTTGTTCCACAATGTTACACAACCTACTCGCGGCACAAACATTTGAGAGCTTGTCTTCACTAACGCCCTCGAAACGGTTGGCGAAATTGTCTTCTTAGATGGCTTCAGTGACCACAAGCTGCTACAACTTACTATTAGTATTCAACTTATGGCATTTTAAACAACTTATTGGCGTTTTAAACAAAACTAGCCGTGACTACAACAAAGGATACTATGGCAAAATCAACATAGAACTTGAAAGTTTTCTCTCTATAACGCCCTTTTACCTTGAATCTCGGCTCGTTCAGTACAAAAAAAATTGACTTCTGTTTATAGAAAAGCTGTGTAAATTAGTGGAAAAGCATGACCCGCTAATCAGAATATTGGGCAATAAGCGTAACCTTTGATTCATCAAAAACCTTCGAAGGTTAATAAACAAAAAGACTATACACAACTGCGAAACGTACACAGTCACCCGTTGCATGGGATAGGTATATAGTCTGTTCTTGAAAGAATATTGTTCATTTTGAGCAGATGCTAAAGATAAATACTACACACATGATTAACCATCATTTGAGGTACATAAATACAACGCTCATTTGAGGTACATAAAACCATCATTTGAGGTACATAAATACAACGCTTAAAAGTTTTCGCAGGTGGTCTCACCATATAACGGCTCACATCACATATCTTTATGCGACAGAAATCAAGTTCCTATAAATGATAAGGATGCGCAAATGCCTTTATTGCGTTATTTTCATCCATACTCACCACAGAAGAACATTCCGCAAGTCGCAAATCCAGATTATCAGTACATGGAACCAATCGACGCAACAGAAGAAGGTATCGCAGGTCTTCTTACCAAACTTAAGCTGTCGAGTTCATCAGGTCCTGATAATATCAACTCCAAAATTTTAAAGAATGCAGTCAGAATATCCATTAAAATCTTGTGTCATATTTTTCGCCAGTCTTTATCATCAAGCCAGATGCCCTCAGACTGGAAAATAGCAAAAACCGTACCAGTACACAAAAGTGGTAGTAAAACTTCCCCAGAAAACTACCGTCCGATTTCTTTGACACGCATTTGTTGCAAAATGCTTGAAGATGTCATTGCTTCGCATGTATATACCCATCTGGAGTGCAATAATTTTTTTCTTTGCTAATCAGCACGCTTTTAAGAAGGGCTATTCTTGTGAAACTCAGTTGCTCAAACTCACTACAGAGATGCATTTTAACATGGATCATAACCTTCAGACAGATTGCCTATTTTTTTTATTTCTCCAAAGCCTTCGACCACGTAGCTCATAGCCGTTTCATTTCAAAATTATCAGCTTCTAAATACACGGCTTTACACTTTCTTGGATCCAAAACTATCTAACTAACCTTCAGCAATTCACAATCGTAAATGATCATACGTCATCTCTTACCTATGTCACATCCGGTGTACCGCAAAGTAGTGGGCTAGGACCTTTGCTTTTTCTTATTTATATTAAGGGCCTACCAGCTAAAATTTTATCCTGCATGCGTGTATTTACTGATGATTGTATATTATACCGGCCCAATGAGAGCCCTGATGATCACCTCATTCTACATCATGACCTTCAGCTTGTTACCGAATGGTGTGATGCCTGGTTAATGAGTCTCAACTCATCTAAATGTAAAATAATAAAATTTTCACGTAAAATTTCAAATGATAGCTTTTCGTATACACAAACAGAAACTTAGTACATCAGGCATCAGTTTACAAATATCTAGGCGTCAATCTTACACCAAGTCTTTCCTGGACCTTTCGTATCACAACCATATGCACACGCGCTTCCAAATAACTCGGGTATATTCGCCGCAACTTGCGTAGCTGCCCACTTGACATTCGCAAACTCGCGTTTCTAACATTTGTACGTCCGCAGCTTGAATTCACGTCTCCCATATGGTCTCTTAATCAAGAATGCCTAATCCGCTTGCTAGAAGCTGTCAAAAATCAAGCTAGTCGATTCATTTCCCGCGATTACAACTATTAGTCAAGCGTAACGCAGATAAAACTCAACCTTTCCCTTCAAACTCTCAGTAATCGTCGTGACATGGTACTTTTGTCGTTACTCCGTAGATATGTTTACAAAAAATTGGAGCTTATTCACGGCGTGAATGATGGAAAGTGGGGCGAAGGATCCGTCCGTCCGTTCGTTCTTGCTTCCGTTCATTCATGCGTCCGTCCTTGTGACCGTCCGTGCCTTCATCCACCCGTCCGTGCGTGCGTCTGTTCGTGCGTCCACATGTCCATCCATGTGTCCATCCCTACGTTCGTCCATCCATCCACCCCTGCTTCCATCCATGCGTCCATTCGTCCATGCAGCCATCAGTGTGCCCGTCCGTGCATCTGTGTGTGTCCGTTCATCCATCTAGTCAACACTACAAGTACCACTATCTCGCATCTTTTCATCATATATGCGTGCGTCTTTGTGACCATCCATGTGTCCATCCGCCCATCTGTGCGTGCGTCTGTTTGTGCGTACGCACGTTCATCCGTCCATGCTGCCATCTGTGCGTCCGTCCATGCATCCGTCTTTGTGTCCGTTTGTCCATCTAGTCAACACTCTAAGTACCACCATCTCGCATCTTTTCATCATATATTCTGCATATAGAAGCACCGCCATCCACTGGACATTCCAAGGACTAAACGAGAGGTGGCACATTTTCTTGCGGCTCGCGCTTCGTGTCTACTTCCTACCTTTAACTACCTCGAGTTTTGGTATATACTAGCTCACTGTATTCATGGTACTGCGGTGCAACGCTCGCTAAACATTTCTAAAAGCAAGGAGGTTACGCCCCGCGAGTATAACCTAGCAACCCTTTCTTGTCAGATAGTGCTCAATGTACATGCCAATGGCTGCTAATTGGGAATAAGAGACAGGAGAATTCGGCTTTTAGTTAACGCGCACGCTGCGAATTTTTATTGTTCAACAACGCACAGGAGAAATCTCCCGCCGGCACCACCTTGAATGTCAAAGCGTAAGACTGGTTACGCACCGCGACTACAATGAGGGACGAAAGGGTGCCGCTTTAAGGAGCTTCGCCCCTAAAAAAAGACACCAGACATACCATTGGTATGCGCGTCCTGCAACGTCTTCACAACGACTTCAGCTACAATCGCATCTATATAGGAAAACACTCACGAATTTTGTTTCTCGGCTTTACCACGAGCCGTTCGCCTATGAAATTCGCTTTCAAATGGCACAGTTGCGCAAGCAGATAAGAATAAATTAAGACAACTCTTGTCATTACAGTGTTCACCACAACAAATATTCACAATCATCACATTATACAACGAGCCGTGTCACGTCACGTTAAGTTTTTTTTTTCTTGTGCGAAGTATGTGTGAAGTTCCGTGCTACGAATTCCTTTCGACTTTGTTTTCTTGTTTCTATGAGTGCACAAGTGATATACACTTTTTACAGGACTTGCGTGCCGCTCTTTTTCAAAAATTGAGTGTTATTTTTTCATTACTTTCTGAGTACTGTTTTATTGGTATTACTCTGGTAATGAATAGTTCGTGGTTTATTTTTACTTTTTCTGAGTATTCTTTTCATATTATTGTGCTGTTACTTAGTAGTTGGTGTTATTCTTAGTATTATTCTGCCATGTAATTCACTTTGTTTCCCCGTCTCACAAGTACGTTACTGTTGCACTTTTTAGACGCCTGTATCGAATTCTTTTCCATTTCATTTTGTGATGCTTCCATTGCTCAATGCTCCCCGAGGAGTCTGTGAGGTACTTGTAAATAAATAAATAAATAAATAAATAAATAAATAATAAATAAATAAATAAATAATAATACAATAAATAAATAAATAAATAAATAAATAAATAAATAATACAAAAATAAATAAGCAACACCTGCACCGCGATATTGCAGCAACGATGCGTTTGTGGTGCTGCGCCACTGCAAGGTGCTTGCGCATTTTTAGTGGTCAGAATGTGTTCTCTTCATATTATTGCCGTTGTCAGCAGTCCATGAGTTAAAAACTTACCGTGGCACCGAATTTACCGGTACCACTATGAATTTGCAGTCTTGAAAGGGCCTTCCGCCTTTCTGCTCTATAGATGGGAAGAAAACTCCTCGTGGCGAGCTACATTTACGTTTTACAGAGCAGGTATTTTCTGTTGGTTTGGATGATTGCTCGACAACCTTTTCCGAACGCGCCTGACATTATCAGTGGCCGACCGAAGAGTCCCAATGAAAGCAGCTGCTTTGATTATCGGCTAGAAGCGCTATGTATTTCTTGATAAATATAAAACAGCGCTGAACACATGGTATGGAAGGAGGTATAACACATGTCGCGTTCTTGAATGATTGTCGTGACACAACCCAGCATAATGACGCATTTTAGCACTGCTTTAGGCCAGCACATTGCGTACGAAGTTTTCTTATTTATATTGCGTGTGCTGGTGTTTAATGATTATTGTCTGACATGTGGGTTCTTGTCCGACATGTGGCGCAGTTTGTTGCTAAAACGCGTCGCTAGGACGGGCATCTGTCTATTCAGAAAAGATTTTCTGTTTTAACGCTCAAGAGTTTCGGAAATACCTTTTGTTATTGTTGTCACTTACCGGTGCAAGCATATGACAATGTTAATTTACTAGTTTCTCAGTAAGAACTCGTAATTCTTCTTTGTCGGTGCTTTGAAACAGCCCGTACCAGTTTCCAGGCTCTAATTTTGAAAGTGATACGAATGCACTGACTTGCAAAAAATGTTTGAAAATTCGCGTCAGATAGGCACATACATACACTCGCATATAGGCTATATATATCGTGGCTTGTTAGTGGCTTGTTACATTTGCAGGCGATTAAGCCACCTTTGTCAGACTCCCGGGCCGCTCAATAAATTGTGAAAATGCTTGTTTTAAATTAGGCGCTTGAACAAATGCTCTAAAATTTCGCCAGATTATTTGTAACCAAGCAGAGATTAACCCACATAACACACATTATACGCGAAAATTTGGTGTAATTGCTCCGTTATGTAGATTATTGAGAATTTTCGGCCGCCATGCTAAAAAGTAACCAACCACAAAAAAATAGAGGACGCTTGAGCTTCGTCTTCAAAAGCAAATTTTGATAGCATATTATGGCCTCGGGTGCATCGTCCACTGAACTGATAGCCAACTTCTGTTCTCACTGCATGCTTCAACCGAGTTGTAATGAAGCGAACGACTGCACGCGTAACATTGGCCGTTTCAAGGTATCATTGATTGCGTACTTCAAGCGCAGCTCTTAGCAACTGTCCACTATGCCACAGTTATTCTTTGTGCGAATCAGCGTAAGGCCCACTACGCATTCGTAAGGTTAACAAGCGAATGTACGCAGCTGCTTCCTTTGTTTATGCGTCTGCTGGTGATCATGATTAATTATGTCTCAGCGCTATCTTGTAAAGTCCTCGTTTCTCAACTGTATCTTTTTAAAGCATGGCGGATTTCTACGCCCATGCCACGCAATTTATTATGTGTTAAGGAGACTCCTCTCACAGCATGACATTTGTGTAGTGTTTATTTTTTTTTGAAAGCAGTTTCAACAATTATTGTGGCTCTGTGGCAGGATACCTGGTTGCTACAAAGACGGTCAAGGTTCTATGCTGACCCGGACCCGAAAATTTTCATTGTTTGTTTCATTGGCATCTTTCTAAATTTTTCAGTCATGAACAAAATTATTATTTTTGGTTTACAACAAACTACCCCTTCACCAACACCAAAATGAGCTATTTTTTTGTGAAAAAAAGCACTTTTTTTGCTGTCTCTTTTGTGCGAACAAGCATTTCTGTGCAGCGAGCTCGTTGACGCTAAATACTGCTACTTTTATTCTAGTACACGTAGCGAAGCATTATTTCTTCTTACACAATATTTCATTATTTTTAAGCATTATTTATTCTTACGCATAACTTCACGTCACACATCGATGATATCAACGTTGGAAAACTTACTTAACCACCATGCTGTCTTTAATAGACTCTCTGTAACCTTTATTGGTGGTTATTATAAACTGCTCATGAGAGTGCTGCAGTAGCGTTAGTAGACTATTCGTCTGTCATCTCTTAAATCAACCATTGCAATTTTATGGGGCACACAGTATTTTATTCTGTTGGTCTGATCAATACCAACGGCTTGATCAATTTAAACATTTTTTAAATTCTTCTCGAGTGGTTTATTGTGGAGGCAGATGTAAAAACAGCAGAAGGCTGTAGGTTCTGATATGCGGATCAACCATTGCAAATTTGTTGAGTGCATCATATTTTTATTCGGTTGGTCGGATGAATAATAATGGAATGATGAATTTAAACATTCTTTTGAATTCCTTTTGAGTGCTGATATTGTGGTGGTGAACTTGAATAGAGTTGAAGGCTATATGTTCTAATATGCGTACCGAACATTTAAAACTTGTAGAGTACATCATATTATTAAATTGTTTGTTGGCTGAATACCAACGGCATGATCAATGTGTGCACTATTTTATATTTCTTGCAGGTGCTATATATATTCTCGAGGTGTATGTAGAGAGAGTCAGAAGGATGTATGCTGTGATATCCTTCAATACATTGCATCAGTATAAAGACCTCATATTAATTCTGTTGTGCAGTATTTATGTAAGAGTAACTGGAAATTTACTTTATTTTTAGATTTATATTATTGTACTAGTTCGCTATAGACTGCGTAATACTAATAAACCTGCAGTTCTGTACACCTGTAACGAATCTTGATGGCCACTTATAGTTGTCAAACATTGTTTTTATGAGGCGGGGAATGCTTTTCTTGCGATTAGTACTCCAAACATATCTATTCCGCCATTATTCCAGAAGGAAAGTATGCCTAATTTTAAATCATATCAGGGAAACGTATCATTTGAAAAATGATGCACTGAAAGATAGTATATAGGGGCGTGTAAAGTCCTTGTATTCTTATTTACATTCGATGCTATGGACAGCACAGAATTCTCGTTTGATTGCGCCGCACTTGCGTCGTATATAACAACGTAACATCCGTATGTAACTGCTTTGAAGTCAGCGATTCCTCTATACATCTACCTATAGCCAATCAAAATGTACAGCCGTCAGCCAGCGTAACACTAACGTTCCGCGGCGTGTCCTGAAACAGTTTGATTGATGCAGGCGCCACCTAACATTGGGTACCTTGCGGATATGTTACCCATGCATACCAACATACGTAATATCCAAGCATACTGATTTATTGCCTCGGCAACAGCACCCGGCGCTTTTCGGCTAGCATGAGTCATGGTCCGGGTCACGCGACAGAGCGTTCGTGTTAAGCTTGCTGACGACTGCACATCGAATCTCAACGCAGGTAACGCGTCGTCTAGAATCAGTAAATAGTTGGAAAATGTGACTTCGTGAGCTGCTACTGCTCCAGAGGATCGGCTGAGATGTTACGTTCGTTCAAAAAACATTGCACAGTGAGCATGTGTTAGGTATGTGACGCGATTAGGGTAAGAACACGCATACTGTACAAATTTTAGTTCAATGCTACAGCTATCCAAGGCAGACTAAACAGTCGCAGCAGTTATAAATGCGAAAAAAGTGCAGGATGTGTGGTCTGAACCAAACTTTGCACATGCGACTGAGAAGATCATACGTTTTGCGTTGATTTTCTTGAGCTCTGCAAAAGTGGAGTTGCACAGTGGGTGCCTGCGACATTGATCGCGCGCTCTTGAGCGGATACCGAACAGCACAAAAGCTTCAAATAAAACAAGTGGAAAAAAGGACACCTTCATGATTATTGCAGCTTGATGTAATGTTAATTATTTAACGGCAGACATTGTTAACTCCTAAATAACTAACGGTCTTTCTTTTAGGGAAGCCTAGTCCCAACGCTGGTACTCGGTACCCTGTGCTCTGGTCACCTCAGTTCAACAGAAGTTGTTGTTTTCTTTTTTTTTACTGTTTATTGCTACTCACATTAGGCTATAGCTAAGACTGACTTCTCGTGATCCCTAAATTGCGCCTTGCAATCTACAAAACACTCACGCTTCTTGCGAGTAAACATACCTGAAAACAGCATAAAGAAGGTAATTAGGAACAAATACGTGAAAACATCGCTTAACATTTTCCTCAGCGCGAGCGCACTTCGCGCCCCGCCGTGGTATAGTGGCTAAGTACTCGGCTCCCGACTCGCAGGCCGCGTGATCGAATCCCGGCTGCGGCAGCTGCATTTCTAATGGAGGCGCAAATGATTTAGGCCCGTGAGCTCAGGTTTGGGTGCACGTTAAAGAACTGCAGGTGGTCGATATTTCCGGAGCCCACCACTACGTCGTCTCTCATAATCATATAGTGGTTTTGGGACGTTGAACCCCACATGTCAATCAAATCATCGGGCGAATTTCGGCGCATGAAAGGAACACTCTTAAAAAAGTTAGCAATCTGTTAGTAAACGCGTGTGTTTACTAGTTTTCGGAGTATTTTACTACCTTCGCGGCATTCGATTAATATAGCCACCAGCTGGTACAGGTTCTAACTTTAGCCGTTAATAACCAGGGAACTTTTCTTCGCGTTTTTACCTAGGCAACTACTAAGCCACCTACGGTGCCAAATGGGTCGTAGATATCGCAGTACATTTTGCCGTAATGGTGAGATCGCAAGAAAACTTTAGGCAAGCTCTAATTTTATTGACTACCTTGCAATAGAAGTTTCGTGCTACGTAACACCACACACATAAGTAAATATAAGGGGGTATGATGATGCATAGAAAACAATTATCTTATAAATTCTGTAAGTGCTAACCAGTACGCAGTGTATGGTCCCAAATTAGGGGTTTATATATTCTTCAAGTTGCTGCTACTGTGGAATTCTGCTATGTCTAAGTCTTGAAGATTTACTTGTGCATGCATTCGCATGCGTGTTCGCGTGATCCGCTCATATGAGTTCTCATGAGCATATAAGAATGTAGGTATAAAAATCATATGCTCATGCGCACTCGTATAAGCATATCATCTGCTCATAAGTCCATATGAGCATATGGGATTCACATATGTATATACATATGTGAATCTGATGTGATCATGTCGTCAATTCTCCATAGGTATGTTGCTGTGATGCGCACTTACCCCACTATAGTTACATGACATAATTAAAAGTCAATAATAATTTACGATGAACATGACAATTTGTTTTTTATTAAATACTCTTGCAATTGAATCATATTTATATGGCCATGCACACGAACATTCAGCAAAATAGGCGTAATCCTCTTTTTCCGGCGGTTACTCACAGTTTAGTAATGAAGTAACCACTTGAGTTAGCAGAATTTACTTACTAACTAGGTAGTGATTTTAACTACCCAATGACGTAGTGCTTTTACCCAGTCTGTTAGTATTTGGGCTAGTGTTTGTTACGAGCCAAACGAGGTAGTGCCTTTCACGGGGGTTACTTTTACAAGCTGCAATTACTAGCTGGATATAAATTCTCTGACAAGTAACGGGCCAACACTTAGTGAATATACCAACCTTTTTTCTAAGTACATAAAATTACATACCATGGTATGTTACAAACGACGACGTCATAAAGAAACAATGCCGCATAAAACTAATGAAGCATGAAATTCTTTGAACTGTGGCATGGACCGGAATACCATAAAGAATAATAGAATAACCTGAATAAAGATAACACCAGCATAACTATACTGTTCAAACAGTACAGATAGGGAACTGCATGCGCACAAATGATATGTAGGAAGCTTGACACGTCAAGACAAAGAATGTATGTGTATAATAGCATGGCATTCCTACTATCCTTAGAAAGGTATGTTGTAATATAAAGAACGCGTCAGAAGAATTCTATATTGACGTCAACTAGAAATCAATTATCAACAATTGATCACATTCATGTCATCAGTCAGGTTATTGAAAAAATAACTGCTAACTGTACAATTTCAATCTTCTATGCAAATGTCATTGAAGAACTAGTGCGCTTATACAGACATACTGACGATTTTATATCTGAACACGCATACCTAATATTCAGGAAAGCAAAAAAAGAAAACCACCACGCCTGCATGGAACGCGCACCACAGTGACAGCGAAATCTGGAAGAAAGAGCAGCCAGTTAGAGTCTTTTCAAACGCACTTTGGGAAACTGCTACAAAAAGACTTGCTGGGTACCCCCTAAACATTCAGTAATTCTAAGTTCTGCGTAGTGGGCTGGTATTTACCATGCTATCCTTCTTCATTCCTCGAATAAGCGTGGTATCTGCTACATACTCACAAATAATTTGTCGAAATTTGTTATGCAGTGGCTGACGACGAGGAAAAATTAGGCCTGAAGTAGCTATACACCAAATAAGCTTTTGGGTGATCAAGACAAGCTTTTGTAATGGGTTGGAGCATTGGACGACGCACTTATTACGCTTCGCATTATGTGACGCCTGATTGTTTCTTTGCTGTTTTAAAACGCTTTATTACTTAGATAAACACGATTCTTTTCCTGACGTCAAGCCTGCCTAAGGGAAATTCGTAAGCGAGTTACCAGCACTGGCGTGAACCAGTGGTACCATACTGGGATGGCACGCAGGGGACCCGGTTTCGTGTCCCCCTGTGTCCCTGGTAATTTTTATTTACTCAGGTCTTTTCTTACTTTATGCGAGTGTGGTTACGGACACCGGCTGCAGTGGCGGACTACTACGTCGCCGCAGGTGACCCTTGTTGTGATCTCACAACTGCAGTCGCTGTAAAAGGAGGTCAAGGTGAGAGGCGGGAAGCAGGGTAGGGGGGTGGGAGGTGGCGGCGTGGAGAATATGTACAACTACAGTGTAAGGAAAATAGCAAAGGTGACTATTATATTAATGGTTTCTATGTCAAAAGTAATACGCATTGTGGCGTTCATACTCTTCATTCACACCTCAGATCTGCTCGTTTTCTCAAAGAATATGAGCCTATAGCAAGAAATTGTATGAGGAACGGTAAACATTCCATTAAATAGAGGCCTCGGCATTCTACGAAATAATTGGAACCATACAACTATTTCTAACAGCACCAACAGGACTTATTTCTACTTGGGCAACAGGCTTGCCCGTGGCGTACCCTGGCTGTAACCTTTTTGGGAGAAAGGAGTTGATGAGGCATGTGGTGGAGTGAAACACGAGGCTAAAGTATACGATGGTCTTGTATATCGTATGGTTAGCAAGCAGTACGAAAGAAAGTGAGACTAGGGAGAAGGGAAAAAAGAGGGGAACGCCACCTGCTTTTCACTACTTCCCCAATCTTCCCCCAGTTTGTGCGTAGCTGCCGCAGTTGTTAGTATGCTTTTGTAGTGTTCGTGTTATTGAACTTCGTGCTTACCTCGCTTCACCACGTATAAAAATGCGCTTGATTGAGTTCATACTTATCAGGTGTCACTACCCTGAAGAAATCTCTCGCATGCCATTGGCAGGATTTCATTTGTCTCATTACACAATCTAACTTTTTATATATTTCTACGCATTTGCCACATCTATCCATAAAAACGTTAAGGAAGCATGTGAAATTATTGCAACGTTTAATTAAGAAAGGAGCTCTGTGCGAAGGCTTTCATATATGATGCGTAACGTCATTCCTGCCCTTCCTGTTACGGGACGCCATGAGCACCTCTTGGTGACGCCACTAATCTTGGTGAGCGGTGACATCATTATGATGCTATATGGTGGCATCATGCCTAGAGGATAATTCTTTAATCACTGATGTCGACGTCGCTGATGTGGACGCCAATAAATTTTCACATTTGATGAGGCATCTCAGGCTTCTTCACTTTGTTATGGTGTTTTGTATATTATTACTCTTTTAAAAAATATGGGGCTGATAACGACGTTTCTGTTTAGTTCTTGGGAGATATATCTGCCACAAAGGTGCAGTAGAGTTGTGGAGCTGGAGTGCTGAGCCAAATATCTCGGTATCGAATGCCGGCCTCGGCGAGATTGGATGGCGCCATGGCAGCATTCCTAATGCGCGTGAATGCTGATGCCGCCGTAACTAGGAAATTCGCGAAGCCCGAGTACACTTATACTACGAAGTCTCGGTTTGGAAGACCTTCATTAGACCCGACGAACCGGCAGCCGACAGCTACAATGAACGAACCAAGATGATGATGCTACGCGACAACGATGGGGATGCATGAGCAACACATGATAATGACTATAATATACAGGTGAAGATGATGGGTAAACTAAATGCCCACACCAATTTCTCCCACGTGAAAGCGGCCAGCCTGGCTGTGACAAGTCAAGGGGACAAAGAACGTCGCATGAAGGGCTTCATACGGGAGACATGGACGACCTCTGTAGTTCGATAACGGTGATCTGCTGAGGCTACAAGTGGCGTCACGTGATAATTCACTGGTGAAGTCTCTTCAAAAACTGTGTACGACCCGATAAACCGTGGCTGACATTTGTCACACAAACCAGGTGTGCGAATAGGCGTCAAAAGGAGCACTTCGTCTAAAGGTTGAAAGGATACAGCACGATGCCATTCATCATAAACTAGCTTTCTGTCTTGCTGTCGGGCTTCAGTGTTTATACGAGCACGTTGGCGGCACTGTGCGAGTCGTAAAACGTATTTCTCTGAAGAGGACGGAGATGAATCTGCGTGGCATGTAAAGAAAGAGACGTCCAGGAAAGAAGTAGGCAAGCGTCCATAAACTAGGTAAAATGTTGAGTAGCCGGTTGTCCACTGAATGACCATATTGTAGGCGAAAGTAACGAATGGTAGAACTACTTCCCAGTTCTTGTGATCTGGTTGAATATAGGCGGCGATCATGTCAACAAGACTGCGGTGGAGTCGCTCAGTGAGGCCGTTAGTCTGGGGATGAAAACTAGAGGCAGCCTTGTGAGTTGTCCCAAAGGCGTGAAGAAGTTCATTCACTAGTTGTGAAAAGAAGTCCCTTCCACGGTCACTGAGCAATACACGTGGAGCACCATGACGCAGTATAATAGCTCAGAGGATGAAATCGGCAATTTCAGAAGTTGAACCAGTAGTGACGGATGCCGTCTCGGCGTAGCGCGTCAAATGGTCAACGGCTGTTACTATGCAGCAGTTTCCAGCAGCGCTGACTGGAAGGGGGCCATAAAGATCGACGCCTACGACCTCAAATGGTGTGGCTGAGCACGGAAGAGGATGTATTGTACTGGCTGCAGCAGATGTTGGTAGTTTTCTACATTGGCAGGTAGGGCAGGACCCGACGTACCGAGCTACATTAGTGGTAATGCCTGGCCAATAAAACCGACTTCGAAGGCGATTGAAGGTTTTATGGTAACCAAGGTGACCAGCAGTCGGATGGTCATGAAGCGCTCTGAGGACTTCGGACCAAAGCGATCGGGGTAAAACGGAAACCCAGCGCTGACCATCAGGATGGTAAATTTTCCGGCACAGCACCGAGTTGTCAAGCTTAAATTGCGAGAGTTGCTGACGGAGCCTCGCATTAGGTGGACGGGAACTACCAGTGAGGTAGCCTATCGTACGTCGACAGTATGGGTCAGCCAGCTGTCGAGAAGGAAAATCGTGGGGGTCGTTCGAAGCCAGCTGGTTCATAGAGGCGGGAGAGGAAACCGCTGTAGACGTGGACTCCGAGGGTGTGTTGTGCAAAGTGATTGCGCGAACCCCGAGTGGAGTCACTGGTAGTAGGCAGCAAGAAAGAGCATCGGCGTCACTATGCTTACTGCCGCATTTGTATACGATCTCAAAATCATATTCTTGGAGGCGTAGAATACAGCGGCCGAGGCGTGTCGACAAGTTCTTGAGTGTCAAAAGCCAACATAAAGCGTTTTGGTCGGTCACAATGTTGTTTGAGTTAGAGTTTCTGTTTGGGTTTGAGTTTGAGTTTAGTTTATTTACCACGTACAGTTGTACAGTAAGTGGCTGGGACAGAGGAAAAAAAAGCTGTATGAAACAGCTTGACCAATCCCCATATCCCCATGGCAACTGTGGCAACAAAAACGGCAAATTCGAATTAAACACAGGACAGTTTAAACCAGCAATGCATATGCTTTGCATTAGAACAAAAAAATTAAACAAACTATACTAACCAAAAACGCACATGCTATACATCGAGAGAAAGAAGTAATCAAACAGAAAATAATACTACACACAAATTAATAGAGCATACTTAAAATAAAAATATTATAGAGCATACGACCGTTTCAATAATTAATTCCTAATTTATTTAGTATATTCGGCAAGTACTAACTGAGTGTCTGAAAGCCATAATTTGTGCGCGGTCTCGGCACATGCCAATATTCAGAGAGTCGGTTTAGGCGCGTTGAAGGATTTAATTGCAAGTTAGCTAAACTACGTATATAGCCGCGACCTTTAATGGTATCAGATCTAAAAGAGACTGCTAAAGTATGGGCATTAAAAGGGAGGTTGGCAACAGATCGTAGTGCCTTTTTTGTAAGATAATAAGATTACTAATCGCGTCTGTGTGCAGGAAGGTCGCTGCATTATCGTGAAAATGAGAAAGTACAGGTTCGGTCGTGAGGGCACTCTTCAACCTGTCGAAAGCCGATTCACATTCCTGAGACCACTGAAAGGGCATACCGGAAGCAAGTAGCATATGGAGTGGTGCGGCTACGGAGGCAAAGTTTTGTATGAATCACCGAAAGTAAGAGGCGAGACTAAGGAAACTTCGCAACTCTTTCGGTTTGGCAGAGCGATGGAAGCAAAGCACAGCAGCAGTTTTATCAGGGTCTGGACGAATTCCGTCCTTGCTTACGACATTACCGAGGACCTTGATAGATCAGCTGGCGAAATGGCACTTCTTGGTGTTAATTTGAAGACCAGCGCCTGCAAGACAAGTGAGGACCTCGTCCAAGCGTTGCAGATGTTGAGGAAACGTCGATGAAAAGACATCAATGCCATCGAGGTAACATAGGCAAGTCTTCCATTTCAGGCCACGCAGCACGGTGTCAATCATGCTCTAAAAAAGTTGCGGGTGCATTGCACAGACTGAACGGCATACCATCAAATTCGTAGAGGTCATCCGATGTTGCAAATGCAGTTTTTTGCTCTATCATCTTCATGCATGGGGATTTGCCAATAGCTAGAAAGCAAGTCGAGGCTCGTAAAGAATTCAGCACCTTGTAAGGAATCAGGAGCGTCGTCGATGCGTGGCATGTGGTATACGTCCTTCCTAGAGATCTTATGGAGTGCTCGGTAATCGACGCAAAATCGTACGGAACCGTCTTTTTTACGCACCAGAACGATGGGAGACGACCAAGGACTGGTTGAGGGTCGGATAATCTCTCGTTGCAGCATATCATCTACGTTTTTCTCAATGATTTTTTGTTCGGCTAGAGAGACGTGGTACGGATGGCGGTGCACAATGGATGTTCCGTCGGTCTGAATACGTTGTGCTGTAGTGGTTGTCTGGCCCAGGGTGGATGAATGAACGTCAAAAGTGTTTGCATGCTTTTCCAACAAATCAAGCAGCTGCTGCTTCTGTGAGTCTGTCAAGTCTTTGTTGATGGCTGCTGTAAAGGCCGGGAAAGCAGCATGATCTGCAGGATGGCTTTTAGAGGAGACAGGGGTAAGAGGCACGACGCACACAGGCTCCAGATCGGCAACGCAGGCGACAGTAGTGCCCCGTGGGAGTAAAATTTTATCTGGTGTGGTGTTCGTAGCAGCAAGGACAGTTGATCCACTGTTGAACCGAGCCATACCTGATGCGAGAGCTATGCCTTTACTAAGGCAACGTGGTGACAGAATGACCACAATGTCAACAGAGTCGACGTCGTTGGACAAAAGTATGACTAATGGATGTTCGTGTGGTGGTAACTCGATGTCTACAGCAGCCGAAGTGGCCAGTAGGTTTCGTCGTTGAGCAAGTGGTCTGTGTCAGTAAGATGGACGACACGTTGTGCACATTAACATATAGCCGCGGAAGCAGAGGAAAGAAATTTCCAGCCTAAAATGAGTTCGTGGGAACACGGGGACAGCACAGCAAATACTATATGGTGAAGAATGTGAAGAATTTCGTCGATTAGCACATGGGCAGTACAGAGAGCAGAAGGGCGAATCATTGTTCCCTGGGCTGTATGTAACCAGTGTTGGTCCATCATAAGGCCTCGTGACGTTTTGAAGACGGGCACACCAATCAGCACGAATAACAGAAAATGCAGCCCCAGTGTTCGCCAAAGCATCAACGTCCACTCCCTCAACTGAAAGGGCGCGCTGTAGGAATCGGAGTCCTGTGTTGGAATGTAGTTTGTCCTCCGAAAACTGCATCGCTTAGTTTTCCGGACGCCGATTAGAAGCGATGGAACCAGGCTGAAGAGGAGAAGAGGAACGACAGTAGGGTGACGGTGAATGGCGTCGGGTTGATCGGTGACTATTGCGCAGTTCACCTAATGCTGGCGGAGATGGAGACCGACGCGGCAGTGGCGAATAACGGTGGCCCTGGTACAAGGCTCCTGCGGTATAGACCCGTTCGCGTATGTCATACCCTCGACGCTCGTCTTGCCGGCGCTTGCGGCAAAAACTTGAAATGTGACCACGATAGCCACAATAATAGCACGTAGGGCGAGTCGATCGATAAGGAGGGTAGTAGCTTGCGCTAACTGCACCGGGAGAGAGAGCAGTGAGAGGGACAGATGACGGCTCAGGTGGTGGTGATGGAAAGCTCGTGGGAAAGCTTGTGAGAGTTGCGGCAGCAACCGACGCGTACGTTCGTGGCGGTGACGTCAAGCTGACGGTGCCTGATGGCACGGCAGCGGCACGCGAGAACGATGGGAGAGTACTAGCGACAGTGGGCTGCAGGTGGACCATGTGGGTCATGGACGTGAGCTCCTCCCTGATGACATCCCGCAATGGCGTTGAAGAAGACTGTATGGGACACACTTAAGGTAGTGCGAATCCCATTGATTCAAATTCTTCGCGTATAATCACCCTTATCGTGTCTCGTATGTTCGGATCCACCGTAATACGGGCCGCGTCACGGTCCGGTTGTAAGCGCATAGACTCAAGTTCTTCGAGGCGCTGACAGGTTGTCTTAAGCTCAGCAACGGAGCCGGATCCTGGATTGCAAGGACATTGAATGCGACGGGTGCCATCCCCTTAAGAAGCTGGCGTACCTTGTCTGACTCTGTCATTGGTGTGTCAACCCGGCGGCAAAGTGAAAGAACATCCTCAATGTAGGATGTATACGACTCCCCGGTGTGCTGTTTCCGAGCCGCGAGAACTTTCTTTGCGAGAGCCGAACGCACAGCCGGTGTGCCAAAGACAAGGCGAAAATGATCTTTGAAGGCTGACCAGTCGGGGATGTCGATGAAGTGGTTGAGGAACCACGTCTTCACGACACCCTTGAGGGAGAATGGGACGTGAGCGAGTTTGTAGGTGTTATCCCATCGGTAAGCAGCACCAACACGTTCGAAATCGTCCAGCCATTCCTCTTCCCCGCGCATACCAGCGAAGGAATGGGGCTCACGTTGGATGCTGTTAGTGACGTGAGAAGGCGCGGCACGCGGTGGCGGAGTGGAAACGGCTGCAGCACCGACCTCATCTTGCTGCGACATATTTCCGGAAACCTGGCCCAAGCGGCGACCTGAACGTAGCACCAGCGGGTGAGTGGTCGAGAGGACGACGGCGGATCTAACAGCACCCTCCACCACGTATGAAGTCTTGGTTTGGAAGACCTTTATTAGGCCCGAAAAACCGGCCGTCAACAGCTACGATGAACGAACCAACATGACGATGCTACGCGACAACGATGAGGATGCATGATCAACACATGAGCGTGTGCATCCAACCTTCCCCCTATCCGCGAAGCTAAGTACGCGTGGGCGAACAGAGTCCGCTGCCGCGTCGTGACGATGTGGCGACGCACGCTCATTGCACCATTTAGGCACAAAAGTCATTTTGCTTTTGTGCGAAAATTTTAAATGCGAAGCATTTCTTAGTGAACTTCGACGACTTTGAGCGTATCTATCTATCTATCTATCTATCTATCTATCTATCTATCTATCTATCTATTTATCTATCTATCTAGGACTTTTAGCTCTCCTGGCTCTTTCGATAACGGTATTGATACCAAACTTGGTATGGCATAACTTGACTGTATGAGCAAGACATTTGACTAGTCATAAAATGAAAATCATGACGTGTATGTCACGAATATCATGATTTACATTTCATAGTCCTGCAGCTCTTGTGGTGGTTTCGTTCACATGGCAAGTTGCAAAACTGGTATGGTATGGCATGATTGCATGGCGAATACAAGTGACAGACCCTAACATAAAAATCATGACACTCGCGTCATGTAACAACATGACTACATGGCACGCTCAGGAAGCGCTGGCGGCCGTTTCGCTAGCGTCAGATATACCAAATTTAGTATTACGGTACATGAATGGGTGACGAAAGTATGTAAGTGTAATGGAAGCAATGCCCACCATACAGATCGGAGAGACAGTCACTCTGCAATACACTAGACGAACTGGACAATCAGACTCTTTTGGAAGAAAGAATCCTGCACTACCGACAGGACTTTATGTCGGAGACTTAGGCTGTGAAGGTGCTCCTGGCTTTTTGCGTTCGACCGGCCTGTCCAAACGACTGTGATCGGAACGCCCTGCTTGTGTGTGCATGAATTTTTTGTATAATTTGTTTTATATATCGCTATCTCTATCCTCTTTTCGACGTTCATTCCTCCCCCCATGTACAGGGTAGCAAACCAGTTATTATAGGTTAACCTCCCTGTCTCAACCTTTTATTTTTTTCTCTGTCTTGTAAAGCCTGCGTCTGGCAGGACCTTCAAAACCAATGACGTCATACTTCCACTTCCTCTTCCCTGCTACTTCCACTTCCACTTCCTCTTCCCTACTAGCAATCAAACTCTATGGGCGTCACTAAATTATTGTTGTATCACTTCACGACGCGGAAAAGTTGAAAGTCATTAGCCGCATTGATAATTTGATATTGTTGTTTTCCCTCAACCTGACAACTTAACAGTATTATGAGCCTCGGATAAAGACAATGAAGTATTGTGAACCGGAAAAAGACTATGCACATTTAGCCGCAGCCGTTCCCTGCTATGCTACAGAAAATATGGAATCAACAGCACCAGCTGGTCTTTATTCTAATGAACGAGTGTCTTTGTCGTCATTGTCATTGATCGCGTGTGCTGCCATTATTAACACCGCCAAAGGAAAGAAGTTTTTTGAAACTAAGCAAGTTGTTGGTAATTACTCTATTTTGTAACGCCAGTGATGTCTTTTAGTCGTGTCCAAGAAGACAGAATTAAAACAAACTTAAACATTGTGTGCTTCCTGGCATCTTTTGGATCACTTGAGTTTCGGTTATTTCTGCATTCGACGGCTACAAAGCGTGAACTTCATATAGCAAAAATCTAGGAAAAAAAGATCTCATTGCATTCAGGGGGGGAGTTTGAAAGCAATGCAGCAAACTCTCAATTGGTTGAAGTTCAAGGAACCCAAGGATGAGGGTTCACCTAACTCTCAACGCTCAAGAATGGTGAACAATCTTGAGCGTTGCTGTATTTTTGTAATCAGAGTGGTGCAACCTACACCTTTACCTAAACGCGGATTGCTTTCTGAAAATGTGTTTTTGTGCCACCATCTGCTGTATGCAGACACTCCAAGAAAAACTTGAAGATAAAATATAGTGAAACGAGTAAAGCCTTCCTTTGCCGCCTTGATTTTTTAGTGTCATTTAAATCAGCGCGCATTACAGACTATGCTAGGTGACCATCTCGCCACCACAATCTGTGCACTATGCAATGGTGTGATCCGGGCGGTAAATTGGAAATGTACTCGAACCTGAATGATAATCGACGATCGGCAAAAACATTCTCCATCTTCTTTGTCAAAAACGGCGTTTTTTATTGCTTTCTGGAATAGCGGCAACGAAGTTATTCCTTAGAATATCCTAGCTTTTGTACGTACTGTTAGATTTACAAAGCAAAAAAAAGAAAGTTCGCCTTGCAAAAGCGTAGGTAATGTAATATTATCGGTTCAGCTCATAGTCGGGTTTCTATCACATTTGAGCTGTTCGACCTAAGTTTTCAACTATGAATTTTTTTTCTAGATCCGACAAATGGTCTGCTTACCTCAGGTTTTTCAGAGACTCAGGTATTAGAAGAATCATTTTCCCACAATTTTATTAACTGATTGAGGGACGATGGAATGACTTTTTACTCTACAAACCTATGCAATAAATCTAAAAAAAGTCATTTTGTGTTGCTTCTGTCTGAAACTATGAGCCTGAAGATGAGTGCGATTTTCATATGAGCGATAGATACAGTATTCAAATGTTTTGGCCATACAATCTCTCGCTACAACACGTCGCGAACGCTGAGCTCTGCAAGCTTTCACTTTATCTGACAGCGTAGGATTATTAGCGTGACAAAAAGAGCCTTTCCTAAAATATACTGAGTAAACATCAAGCAAATCCCACGTACATTGCGAATCAATGTTACTCGAAGCATGCGGATGAAAAGTTACTGTGTTGAATTTTTTTAGTGAGACTATACTAAGTAGCGCTTAAGTTATGTTCAAATGTACACCCATACATAGGTCAAGCAGCCGCTAATGTTTTAGATAACCACTTTTTTACAGTTGCATTACGATGCCTGCAGCAACTTGGATATTAGCAACATTACAAGCGATAAGCTGCTATGAAGGGCTGGTGCTCACGTCGATAGTAGCCTCGCACATTGCTCCATTAATCAACTTCAGTGAATTACTTCTAAACCTACTTGACGTTAACCCGAAGTGATGACTGTTCAAAGGCGTAAATATTCAATGTTTTTAAATTGGATAGCCAGCACTGCAACCACAGTTGACGTTTCACAAACATTAGGGTCTACTCGTAAACGAGTCATGTCAACTGGTGTGGGCCTGTTCAAGAGTACTTGATCTCTCCCCCAGAATTCTAGGGTTTGATTTCTGCTAAGACCATGACAGTTATTCTTAGCATTAATTGGGTCAACGCTCCTGATGTCGCAATCTTCTAAAGGTGCCTTGCAACACTTTGTTGAGTAGCCATAGAATAGATTGACTAACGAAGGTTATTGTCTCACAAATTCATCGTCGTAATTTTGTTTAAAAGTCGTCCTGTACAGGCGTAGGTACAAAAATTGTCGCATGCTGAAATATCTTTCTCTCTTCTCTCGTCCTGGCGAAATCGCCAGGTAGGTATGGCGCGGGGAAAGAAAATACGTCACCCACGCTTTGTGACCTTCAGCACTTTTTCTATCTCTCTCTTTTTTTCTTGAAATACGCGTTTTTCAGTGCGATTGAGCGCACACTCTTAGACAAGTTGCGGCCTCCCGTGGTGATCCGGGTAATGACTGAGCGCGCCCTATCAGTCAATGACCGATGCAGCGGCTGTGACGAACAATTTTTGAGCATATTTCGTCTTTTGTTGAGAAAAAAACAATTTTAGCTGAATTTGAGAATTCGTTGTCCATTACAAGCCACGCACACTGACATAGTGGACTCGCGTGTTCTCTCAGAGCCTCTACTACCGCTAGGCAACGTTTTCTGATCATGCTGAAAAGGTGTTACAGGGCCCCTTCAACGCCCACGCATTAAAAGAAACCAAGCCCCGCTGCGATGGTATTGAGGTAGTGGTGCTAAGGTACTCGGTTGCTGACCCACAGGTCGCGGGATCGAATCCCAGCTGCGGCAACTGCATTTTCTATAGAGATGAAAATGCTGTGTGCATGTGTGCTCAGATTTCGGTGCCCGTTAAAGAACCCCAGGTGATCGAAAATTCTGGATTCCTCCACTACGGGGTCTCCCATGTTCATATGGTCGTTTTGGGACCCCATGTATCAATAAATTAATCAAAATACAAACTGTCTTTCACGTATGGCACATACCCGCATGCCTGTGGCCCACAACCACTTGCTGGTAGGCGCCACTCATCTGGCGCAGGGGGTTGGATAGTCCACTCAACGGGATTGTGACATGATTCATATCATTACCAGTGAGTCATAACAGGGGCGAAGCTCTTGAGGCCACGTGTGTCATTCCCTCCTCTGTAGTAGTAGTATTAGTAGTAGTAGTAGTAGTAGTCGTAGTAGTAGTAGTAGTATGTAGCCCCCTCTAGTTCGTGGGTTGATCAATAGATGGCGTTACTGGTTTTGAAAGCATATTCACGGAGTGAATGAAGGTGAGTGGGGCGAAGCGTTTGTCCGTCCGTGTGTTTAGTTCCGCTTGCCTGAAGTGCCGTAGCTGTAATAATTCGGGTTTCGTTTACATCATGAAACACCTTACACTTCCACAGTTTGTAGAGAAGTTGTTGCAGAGCAATTTCACGGTTTCTTGTTTTCATAATGGACTACCACAATAGGAACCAGGATTAGAGTTTTCCCCCAGTAAAGACATAGGAATGAATCGTTCAATATTTTGATAGGATTTTAATGTTGAACACATCAGCTATATACACGCAGCAAATAATATGTTTTATTCCAGAAGCTGCGTGGGCTTACGAAGCGTCTCACCCACAAAAATATGATTTCTATATTGTTGTTATGCCCCCTTAGAACACGCAAGAATTGAGGATCATTACAGGTAATAAATACTACATTCAGTTTTTCATAAAACGTCACAGTCATCATTTCAAAAAATTTTAATAGCAAATACAATACAAGCAAATGGCTCCTTTTTTGAGCGTAAATTAGCATACTGGTTGCTCTTGTTTTAATAAATAAGCATCAGAGTTGACCCCAGCTTAGTAATTTTTAACGTTAGGCTTCAAGGTACCGATTTCTATGGCATAAAATACAAATAGAATGAAGCATACGTTACTTAACAAACAGGATTCAGCTAATCAAGTTGTTGGGCTCTTCGAAAAATCAAAATAGTGCTGCATATTACGGTTTCTCGTGTTCAAGGCTAAAAAATTTTCAAAAAGTAGCTCATAGAAAAAACTTCTAGCGTTTTTAGGGTTGTTACAAGTGTGGCTTTCAACGTCAAAACAATTTTCAGTCATTTATTCCTTGCTCATGAACTGAATTTAACCATGTATTATATGCTTTCAATTCATGATAATCATTTCTTTCAAGCAATTTTAGCTAATATTTTATTATATTACCTTCTTCCTTCTTGCTATGGCTTTGCATGTGCAACTTGAGTTCGTTCTGTTATCGAGGTCTTCATTTCTTAGTAAGTACAAGCCTAATCGTAATATATTTTGTATCATTTATCTGATCATGTTACATGCCTCTGCTACCTCTTGCTAAGACTGTATAATTTGAAAACTTCACACTTGGAGGTTCAATCTGTTCTTTTTTTTTGTCGCTTACTGCCACCTATCTGTTCCTTAATGCCTTTGGCCTGGAAGGTAAATGAACAAATAAATGATTTGAGACGACAATTTCATGATGAAGACATTTATTTACAACAGTTTTACCACGGAGGCTATAATGCTGAAACTACTTTATTCCTCGTTGTGCGACAAGTTGTATTGTTAATCATAATAACTATTTATAGTAGCAAGTGCCACGCCAATTCACTCAAAGCCAGTAGTTTGAAGCTCTTTATCTCGGTAGTTCGAGGCTGCTGTCAACATGTACGTCACGATTCTCAGTTTGAAATTGACGTTAGACGATTTCGTAGGCGCCAATAACGCCTTTGGCCAAGTCGGTCATTAACCCGCTCGTTGTCAAGTCAACAAAATTGTAGACTTCAGACGGGTGAACAACAGTGGAAATAATTTTTAGATTTTCTCTGGTGAAGTTTTGCTTCATTTTGACTACACATTTTTAGCTTAGTTGACAAAATTAGGAACCGATGGCGCTGTTTCTCCATTATTTCTGTACTACAGTGGATCAGATGCTTGGATGCTGACCCGGAGGTCACGGATTCGATCCCGGACATGGCGGTCACTTTCGGTGGAGACTTAATTGTTGAGACCCGCGTACGTTAAAGAACACCAGACGTCAGAAATTTCCGAAGATCTCCACCACGGCATTCCTCATAATGATATCTTGGTTTTGGTACGTTAAACCCCAGATATTGCTATTGTAATATGACACGTCCAAACATCATAATCATGACGTGAAAGCCATGTACGGCATAATTTACATCGGCCTCGTAACGTTGTGCTAATTTTAAAGTGACATTTTAACGTTCTTTATTCGTGCTTCGCATATCATTGATTGCCACTGTACGTGGGTTCTGTCATTTTTTTACCATCAAGTTTTTCTCAATAAAATCAGTTGATAGTTCGCGCTTGCAGTCTCCGAGTCATTTCATTTCTCCTTCCTCACTTCGTTATTCGCAGCGACCACAGCGCAATTTTTTAGTCATATATCACTTACCGCGTATGACTTCACGAGCCACCGAAATTGCTGTTTCACATGAAACATCGGGTTAACTGCGAGTTTTCAGTGTGAATAACGTTAGCAGCAACACACTGCACAAAGGCCTCTGAATAAATGTAATGGTTTTTATGTAATAAATAAACTTGTTGAAGCGAATTTACGCGTAATAACGTTAAGCTGAAATTCTGGTGCTTTAGTGGGCCGAAGCCACTTCCCCTGACCGTTGGGAGGACTCGGCGACGTAGGCAAGACGAGGATATGGTGAAAACGACTGTGATAAACAGGAGCTGCGGCATCAATACAGTCATGGTGCGCGCGCGCCTAGGAACCACGAAACGAAACCGTGCCTCGACTAGCTCAACATGGAGCACAAGGCTGCCAGATTACGTGCATTCTCACACCATAATTGTCATCACATGAAATGGCAAAGAATTCTACGAGTGGATTCAATTACAGAGCAAACCGGGCTCTTGAAAGTCCTTCTCTTTTGAAAAACCTTATACAAGTCTCATGCCGGGCGAGAATTCGTTTTACCAAATGTAACAAGGCGTGGTAGAAGAGTAAAACTGCAACCATGTGTCGCAATGCGAATAGCGAGACGAGTAGTTCGTTAAACACTTCAAATCCATTACACAGCGCTAAAGCATTGTTCTCCATCGTCATCAACCACAGCCCGAAGTGCTCATAACGTTTTGCAGATGCAAAGTGGGTATACAGCACAGCTCTCCAAAACATGGCCTAATGGATGCTTCCGTATTTTGTCACAATTGCGATGATTTAGGCGGTGATGGGTACTTTGCATGCTTACTTGTATCAGTTGCGCTAAGAGAGTCTACAACACAACAGCCTCTAGAAAAGTCGCTCTACGAGCTTTTGCTGCGACTGTGTTGCGTGTTCCACGCAGGCCCAACGATTTTTTGCAGCGAAATCTGTTAAGAGATCACAACTCTGCTGGTCCGCCGCCGCCGGTGTCCGTAACCGCAACGCGTGAAATATAAAAAAAATACCTAGCACTGAAGACACAATAGGGCTCGAATGCTGGTGTCTGCCCAGTATTCTACCACTGAGCAACGCCGGTGGTTGTAAATAGATCTCAAACTTGCCTTAGGCAGGCTTACCATGAGGAAGGAAAAAATATAGGAGAGGTCATGACGTCATATTCGTAAAGCCGCCACATCGCAAACACCCTCGCTACCTCCTAGCGGAAAAGCAGATAAACACTTCGCGACTTCCGGCTAGCAGCCGCCGCAGCAGCCTTGGAAGCGGCGCCGGCAGAGTGGTAGGTCTTCTCTGCCGGCAACGAGTCCATTCGTGAATTCTGCTTTTTTCGCGTGTTTTTTAGGAAAGCTCTGCGATGCCCAGCTGTAGTGTATAATCGGTGCGAATCGCGTGCACCACCTGATGTACCTATGGCACTTTTCACCTATGTTCGCTTCACTGGTGGTCAATAATGCAAGGTATCTGCATGCGGAGCTTTTTCAGCTGTACGCTCCGTTGATTCTTACTCACTGTGTCAACTGGGAACACACGGGAACTTTCGTTTTTAGTGTTGTAGGCATCGTGTCACGTTTGTAAAAGTTGTGTCGTTCATACGGAAGGACAATAAACTTTTCTAGTTATCGGACTAAATGTGTACGTATTGTACGGTGTGCGCTCGCTGCGTGTTAGTTGTGTGCGCACCGGAACTGCACACTTTACGTGCATGATCGCGTATACAATACAGTGGTGCCTTCTTACCTACGTGAAGTACGTAAAGTACTAGGCTGGCGTTGCACAGAATAGCTAAGAAGCAAGCTTTAAAAAGTGTGCATTGCCACACTGACAATGTATACGAGCAAACAACTGCTGATGGGTCCGTAGATACGGAAATCTGGCTAAGAAAAAATAGGCCTTATGGCGAGCAGAACGCGTAAGTCCCTGCCGGGTGAGTTCGAATACGATGAGGCAGGGGCTGAATGATATATTACGACACGTACCGGTGCTTTCTGTGTTGTTGCACAAAAACGCTCCACGAAGTACTTTAGCACGCCGCGCTCGGGCTTGCCACGCACGAGCAGTCTCGAAAAGGTGCGCTCGCACATTTCCCTGCATGCAAATCATACAATATGGGTTAAGTTTACGCCGGGGCTATAAGTGCGCGCAGAAGCGAACCAGCGCTGAGAGCATGGCGCGGAGTGTCTGCTGTTTTGTTTGCCCCACAAATTTGACGTCACTTCCGCCAAACTTTTTGCAATGCATTGGGATAGGATAGGGCCTTTCTCCAGTTTTTCTTTCATCCATGGGCTTCACCCAGCACCAATTACACAGTAGGACTCGAACCCGGGTCCGCTGGGTGCCAGCCCAGTATTCTACCACTGAGCTACACTGGTGCTTGTGACTTGTCAAACTTGCATTAGGCAGGCGTGATGTCGGGAAAGCAATCGCGTTAATATGACTTATAAAGCGTTTTACCACACCGAAAGAACAACCAGTCGTCGCACATTGCTAATAGCGTAACTAGTGGGCTGTGTAATGCTTCAATCCATTACAAAACTTGTTCTTGAACTATGGCGCATACCCACTTCAGCCACAATTCCTCATCGTCGCCAGCCACTGCATGAGCAATTGGTACGAAATTCCTTGCAAGTGTTTAGCGGATACCAAGTTTCTCAGAAGAATGACGAAAAATAGCATAGCGAATGCTGGTCTACTACCCAAAAGTTTATTAATAATGCCCCAGTGGGTATCACGCAAGTGTGCTTGCACTATAGTTACCCAATGTGTGTTTCAAAAAGGCCCTGAAAGGCCGCTCTTCTAGCTTTCGCTGTGACTGTGCTGTGCCTTCCGCGCACGCCTGGCGTTTTTTTCATTATTTTAACCTTTTTTTGTCAGCAACCTTCTTATTAACAATGCTCTCTCATGATCAGGTCGTATTTCGTCATACTCTCGACTGCAACAACGAATATTGTTGCAGAGAAATAATTTTATGCATCACGTTAGCAGCACCACTAACGCAAACTTGTAATCACATAAGAAACAATCTTCTGAAATATTTCCGTGTCGAATTCAATTGCTCATTCTAATTCCGCTATACGTTGCTGGGTTGTGTTCCGCTCTTTGTTCCGGGTATTTTCCGTCCGTGCTAGCACTTACTTTTTACTTGTTTGCTTTGTGGGATTATCTCCTGCGTCCTAATGTCAATGGGACATTGTTCCTTTCTACGGACAAATACAATGTGCGTCACAATCAGTTGAAGTTTTGTTTGAGAAGCCGAGGCAGAGTTTTCAAAAGCAATTTTCCTATGATCGCGAGCGAGTACTGATTGATAAATAGAGTGGCACTATCTGTTAATATTTCTCAAGGTGACTGATTTCTACGGTGAAGTGTTTACAGGTGTCATGCCAAATGGTTCGCCGACTTCTCACTCTGTGTCGCAATGGCTATACCAGGCGCTTGGTTGCTTTCCGAGTCTATGTCACAGTCATGGGTGAGCGGGAACGGGGCTGCGGACGCCGCCATTAGAAATATTTGATAGAATTGAGTCATATATTTTGTTACAGCATCTAAACACTCCTAGAGGGACGCTAATGTCGCTTTTAGTTCCTTTAAAAGGGCACTAAAGTCTTAAAGAAACGCTATATATCAATTTACGTAATAGTGAAACCTCAATGTATGACGTCTAAAACGACAATATAACCATCATCAGGGCTGCACTTACCGAAAATCAAAGTAAATGCATAAAAATAGGTACGCGGCTGTAGGACATTTTAAAGACGGTTCTGATGACGCCAGACAAACCGCCCACAATTAATCCCTAGTAATCAGCCTAGCTGTCTTAACTAAAGAATCGTCCGTGCATCAAGAGACGTAATAAAATGATGCTTGTTCGTTTCTGCTTAATTGATGGAAAAAAGAACCGCCGGCCATTAGTATGAGAAAATGGCATGAGTGATTAAAAATTCAATTTTCATGTGGTTAAACTGGCAGGTCGTGCCATCTAGCGGGGCCGATTTCAACCAAGCACGCCTGCAATTTTGAAGGCCATTGATGAAAATTGTTCAATGGCCGTTGTTGCTGCTGTGGCTCCTGCTAGTTTCCCTCTGCTGCTACTATATAGTGTCAGCAGCCACGCATTAAAGCCGGGAAACGTTGTGCACGTCAACATTGACATCGGACGTTCCGTTGAGGCGGGTGATATGAAGTGTGCTAACCCGATGCGGACCACTGAAACGCGATTTCATTTCAAAATAAGCCCTTCATCGGCACAAAAGTATCATTACGATGTTGCTGAACCGCTATTTCTACAATAACATCTACCTAATAGTTGCCTCCAGTGTGCCTTTAAAAGCGTGAGCTTCAATACATTCGTCACCGCGCACACACACAAGGCACGCACGGAAACGCACGCACTAGCGTCGCCAATTAAAACAAACCCTGCGTGAACAAGCAGGCACTTGGCACAAATATATAAGGCTCCAAATCAGTAATTGAAAAGGGAGTTGCTCTAAACGTTTATGGCGCTCGTTACGAGAAAATTGTGCCTCACGCATACTACAAAGCCGATCACTTCAACCATTTTTTGCTTATTTTATATTATTTTTATTTTTCCTAAGCCTAAGCACATGCAAGGAAAAATATATGTCTAACCGCAATGTTGGTCTTCTTGCAAACACGACCAACTCTCAACCAAGCTAAAGAACGACAACACTACGCAAAAGCATACAACCAGGTGATAACAGAAGTGTTTTTTTAACAATAGTGATTTTCTGAAACCATTAAGTGACATGAATAACAAAACAAAACAAAAGTAAGTAATACAACTCCATCCTATCAGCACAATTGCTTCAAGACGTATCTGGCACTTCTAGAAATCATTCTCCACGTGCAAAAAAAAGAAAAAGAAGATAATATATATGACCAGTGCACATGAAACCAATAAAATAGCATTTTATTTGAATTTTTTTTGCTCGTTGATCTTTTTTGTGAACAGTCCATTGTGTAGCAACAAATACGATGCACCTATAGGTGAAACAATCGTAATAGTCACAGCGTTCTTTTCCTAATTTGTAATTGCGTATCACAGACTTGATTCACGCCACTCGTACGCATGACGTCCGACAGCACTGCTTATTTTCGACGGTCTAAGCCAGGCAGACAATGACAAAAAGATAGTAAAGCTGTCGTTTCGTGCCATAGCGTGCGTGTCGTTGCGACGTTCGCATCTCGCGTGGGTCACTCGTTGCTCTCGTCGGCCTTGGGCGTCACGGCGCCGCCTTCCTTGTCGCCGTCGCCTTTCGCAGGGCGCTCCTTCCTGGGTTTGTCCAACAGGCACAGGCCGTTCTGGCACACGCCTTCGTGCACGAAGAACTGCGCAAACAACGAGGTTCTCGTTTCAGACAGTGGACAAACGCCTTTAACGTGTGCGTCAGCAGAGTGAGATTCAATGCCGTTAGTCTCTTGATACGCACACTCAAGAAGGCAAAAACAGAAACGCACACTTTCGCGTTACGTTTGCGCTGGTAGGTTCGATGTAAAAGCTAAAGATGTTGCGGTAAAAGGACTCAGTCTTACATAAAACACGCACTGGCCGTGGGTGGTAGATTACTACTTAAGATATCGTGATGTTAACGTCAAAGATGAGGGTGGCATAATACACTATGGAGGCCTAATTGATATGCGGAAAAATGCAAGAATGTCGGTGTGCTCAAGGTCAGAGGCGAGTTAGGAAACCACGGGGGGTAAAAATTATTGCGAATCTATCTAGTATGCATCCCACGATGTGACTATGCCTCCCGATCATGCCTGTTTTAGCATACCCGCACAAATTAAGTTGATTTCTCGTGCCTGAATCTTTCTCATCCTCTGGCACTCTTTTTTCATCTGTAAAGCAAGCATGTACGAGTTCTCATAATGTCGTACTTCACGCCGTTCATACCATGCTGCAGGTGCGCTATTTTATTTAAAAACTTAAGAAAAAATTGGCAGATCCCACGTACAGTAGGAATCGATGATATGCGAAGCTTAAAGGAGAAATGTTGATATGTCACTTTAAAATCAGCACAACATTACGGGCTGGAGGTGATTGAAGCCGTACATCAATTTCGCGTCATAATTATTTTGTTCAGATGTGTCATTCACCTTCGTCATCTATTCACGTCACGTGATACTAAATTGCCCCGCCGCGGTGGTCTAGTGGCTAAGGTACTCGGCTGCGTACCCGTAGGTCGCGGGATCAAATCCCGGCTGAGGCGGCTGCATTTCCGATGGAGGCGGAAATGTTGTAGGCCCGTGTGCTCAGATTTGGGTGCAGGTTAAATAACTCCATGTAGTCGAAATTTCCGGAGCCCTCCTCAACGGCGTCTTTCATAATCATATGGTGGTTTTGGGAGGTTAAACCCCACAAATCAATCAATCAATCAACATGATACCAAATTTAGTTTATGAGGAGCTAGCGAAACGGCCGCGAGCATGCTATGAGCGTGGTATGTTATGTTCTTACATGACAGGCGTATCAGGATCATCATTTTGGCACCAGTAATACATTTTGACATCTATTGGCGTCACTTAGGAGGAGGAGGAAGAAAGTTTAAGCGGAAAGACAGGGAGGTTAGCCAGTTCTTAGACCGGCTGGCTACCCTGTGCTGGGGAAAGGGGTGAGGGGAATGATAGGTGTTAAAAAGAAATGTTGCGAAGAGAGGGAGAAATTACAAACAAAAAAAAATGCGACACAGGAAAGGCAACATCAAAGAGTATAAGACACTAAAGTCTGTCTCTGAGGCCAGTTGTCCGCAAAAAGCGCAGCAGAGCTTTCAAAGCCTTCTGGGCTGAGGATGGGCTTGGCAAATGACCCAGAATCCTTTGTTCCGACAAAGGCCGATTGTCTAGTCTATCCAGAGCTGCAGTGAGTTCTTGTCTTTGCACGTTGAAATGGGTGCACTCACACAGAAGGTGCGCGATGGTTTCTTCGCAACTGCAGTAAGTGCATGTAGGAGAGCTGGCCATCCCGATGAGATAAGAGTATGCGTTCGTGAAGGCCACTCCAAGCCACAGGCGGCATAGAAGAGTCTCCTCAGCTCGAGATATCCTTGGGGGAAGACGAAGCTGCAGATCGGGATCCAAGTTATGCAGGCGCGCGTTTGTGAAGTCTGTCGAGTTCCACTGTGCCAGTGTGAGGTCACGTGCAAGCGAACGAAGTCTTGTAGCTGCGTCGGTTCTTGAGAACGGGATGGCTGTGTATTGGGTACCATCGTGTGCAGATCTAGCGGCCTCATCTGCGCGGTCATTGCCATATATACCGCAATGGCCTGGTATCCACTGATACACTATGCTGTGCTGTTTTTCGGTTGCTTGGTGATGAAGAAGCCTTATTTCAGCTACTAACTGTTCATTAGGTCCATGGCGAAAGGGTGATATAAGACATTGAAGAGATGCCTTCGAGTCCGAGAAGATCGACCAAATTCCCGAAGGTTCTTTCACTATAAACTCCAGAGCTGCACGAATGGCTGCAAGTTCTGCAGCTGTCGACGACGTCAAATGCGATGTCATGAATTTAATTGTGATATTCCTCGAGGGAATAACCACTGCCCCTGCAGAGCTTACTGAAGACACCGAGCCATCCGTGTAAATGTGAAGGCGTCCGTTGTGCTTCTCTTGCAGGAAAAGTAATGTGGCCTGTTTCAGGGCTAGATGCGACGATTTTGTCTTATTTTGGATGCCAGGAATTGTGAGAAAGGCTTTGAGTGGGTGTAGGCACCATAATGGTATCGGCGGCTGTGCTGCTTGGCGTCACTTAACACCAAATTTGTTCTATGTGGAGCTAGAAAAATGGCCGCGAGCGCATCATGAAGTACCCAATAAACATCAATGTTTATTGATGTTAGGTAGCGTTGACGCCCGTGCACGCTGGGCACAGCGACGCTACGTTAGCAAAACGCGAGCACTCAATAGTCTGACGCCAGGCGCGACCTGCGTCCGTCGGTGCGGCCCGACAGCAACCAGCGCAAAATGCGACATGCCGCATTTCGCGCCGATGCGTTACCCAGACAACACCAACGTTACTAGATACTTTTTTTCAGTTTGCAAACTGTGGTGCCGCGAGTGTCACCCTTCCCTGTACCGGTCAAAAAGCCGCAAGCGCGCCCCCTCTCGGCGGTGCCCGGACCCACGCCGGCGGAGTTACTGCAGTTGTGTTCTTATGCCGGGTGCTGCTTTGTTGCTTTCAAGTGTGCTTCGTAGTCATCGCTGTCACTGAGTCCCAGCAAGATTTATTTCGACGTAACTCGCGTAGTGTGTGCTCTGGCTGCAACTTACTACGGTAGCGATCAACGTGGTGCCCGGCGTGGCACCGACGCTGTCAGCGTTGGCGTGATCTGCATGGTGCCGGGTGTTTTTTTAATGTCTTCAACTCAGTCATTGCTTTCCCTGAGAGCTACACAGCTCACATGTGTCATGTGACGGTTCTTGAATGTGAGAAAACATGCCTCGCTGCTTTGTGACTGGTTGCCGAAGTGGGTACGATTCGACGAAATACGCGGCCGAAAAGAGACATTTTTTCAAGCCTCCCGCTGACGAGGTGCGCCTTCAACTGTGGCGACGGGCTATACCGAGATCGGATACATTTAGACTTAATGATCTGGCCCATTGTCAATGTTTTTTTTTACATAGGCAATCGAATTTTAAAGAACAGGAACGCAAAAGAGCTGTATGAACAGAAGTCCCGCAAGATTCGGGCATCGTGCTCACGTCTCTGCCGTGTGGCATCGCCTTAGCGGCTCAACTGGTGATTTACTTGCACACTCGTAATAACCTTCCCTCACCCTCTCGGGAAATAACTCCCATTACACAAAATTAACCGCGTAAATTCCGTTTAACATTGCGCGAAGGCTCCGTTACGATACGGCGACCGGTCAAATACTAGATTACCTCAGTTTGCAAACTCCGCCGGGATGCGGCGGCGAAACGCGGCCCCCTTCGTTTCCCGCTCTCTAGGTGGCGCTTCCGACGCCATTTGACCTAGAGAGCGGGAAACGAAGGGGGCCGCGTTTCGCCGACGCATCCCGGCGGAGTTTGCAAACTGAGGTAATCTAGTAACGTTGGACAACACTGCATCTCCCTCTTTTCGTGACGGAGAGACGCCGGTGCGCTGAAACGTGCATGCGTCAAAGAAACGCAGCTCAGCGTGTGCCTGCGAGTATATGGCAGGACCGCCGCCTGGCATGGCAACGCCGGCTTGATGCGACTAAATGAACGTCGGCGAGCACGCGCACCGCGTCATGTCTAAATGTATTGGCGCCTAGACTGTGGCATGTAGTCAAGTTGTCACATGACACGCATCCCATGGTTATCATGTTTGCATTAGCCTCATACTTTCGTCATCTATTGGCGTCACGTAATACCAAATTCGGAATATGTGAAGTTAGCGCAACGGCCGCGAGCGCATCATGAGTGTGGCATGTAGTCATGCTATTACATGACACACATGTCGTGATTATCATGTTTGGATGTGTCATTTACCTATGTCGTCCGTTCACGTCACATATTACCGAGTTTGGTACATGTGAAGCTAGCGAAACGGCCGCGAGCGCATCATGAGTGCGGCATGTAGTCATGTTGTTACATGACACGTATCTCATGCTTGTCATGTTTGCAACAGTATCGTACTTCGTCATCCATTCACATCACGTAATACCAAATTTGGTGCAAGTGCAGCTAGCAAAACGACCACCAGCGCATCATTAGCGCGGCATGTAGTCATGTTTTTACATGACACGCATCTCATGATTATCACACTTGCACCAATCACATATATTCGTCATCCATTCACGTACTATAATACCAAAGAAAGTATATGTGACGCTAGCGAAAACGCCGCGAGCGCATCTTGAGCGTGGCATGTAGCCATGTTTTTACATGACACGCATGTCATTATTTTCATGTTAGGGTCAGTCGCTTGTGTTCGCCATGCAATCATGTCGTACCATACCAGTTTTGCAACATGCAATGTGAACGAAACCACCGCAAGAGCTGCAGGTCCATGAAATGTGAATCATAATATTCATGATATACATGTCATTATTTTCTTGTTATGACTAGTCAAATATGGTTTTCATACAGTCATGTTAAGCCATACCAGGTTTGGTATCGATATCATTATCGAAACGGCCAGGAGAACTAAATGTCGTGAGCGGCTAGATGATAGATAGATAGATAGATAGATAGATAGATAGATAGATAGATAGATAGATAGATAGATAGATAGATAGATAGATAGATAGATAGATAGATAGATAGATAGATAGATAGATAGATAGATAGATAGATAGATAGATAGATAGATAGATAGATAGATAGATAGATAGATAGATACGCTCGAAGTCGCCGAAGTTTGCTTAGAAATGCTTGGCATTTAAAAAAATTATCTGGATTACTGATATCTTAAAATGTCATTTTGGAGGATGTGCTTGCGCGCTTGCATGGTGAGCTTGCTATCTTTATTGCTGTTGGTGGCTACATGGCACCAAGTTAGCTACCTATTGACGCAATTGGTTATGAAAATTTTCAGTTGGCGCCATGGCCTTCGATTGGCTACTTCAACAATTTTGCTTGTTCAGATTGATGTTATTTATTCATCAATAGTAAATTCATCTTTATGTTACCACTCCTGTTCTATTTGGCAATATTTTGCCGATAATATTGGCTGACATGGCTAGTTTGGCTGCATTTGGCTCGAGTTTTGGCGGCTTTTTAATTCCACCCAACGGTAACTCTTCTTCAACTATTTTCGTTCTTTCTTGATTATACGGAGAAGTCAGTGAGTGTGAGTGAAGCAGCACCATTGAACGTTTCTAACAATTTTTTGACTGCAAGATGGTCTGATCAGTAAACGTTGTAGCCACTAGTCTACGTACAGGTATTGCCAAGTTAAAGCTCGAATGGCGGGCCCATACTTATACGAACATTTAAAATGCAAGACACTTTCAAGTGCACTCTCACTTTGGCAATGCCACTTTGTTCAACCATCATAAACTCCAAAACCGTCTGAATTTGCGATTATCCTAAGCCGTGTTTATTCCCACTTTGACGGTGTCTTTTGCTGCTTACACGGTAACCGCTATGTAGAAATAGTATTTATGCGTATAACAAGAAAATAACGGTTTCATGCCAAACCAATTTCCATAAGCGTCACAGTGTTTCTCCCAAGTCATTATTACAGAAATAATTGCGTAATACCTAGTTGCACTGACATCATCGTGTTAGTGACACGCAATAATATTAGACGTCTACGTGATTACGTCGTTCTATCTTTGGCACCACCAGGTGAAGGTCGCACAGTCATGTTAAACGTGAACATAACACACTGCGTGTGCGCCGTTTGCGAAAAAAGGTGCTGTCTGTGTTCGTGATGTCATTGCTTTGGGGCGCTTTAAGAAAGTGTGCAATCACAGTCTGACTTACCCTGCAGGGCGTGCCGTCTTCCTCCATGCCCATTTTGATGTAACCTTCGGGCATGTGGCAGAGGTAGACGCAGTATGGGCGCACTTTTTCCTGCATAGAAACACGCACGCATATATGTACAGAACTCTCGCTACATCACGACTCAGTTGCGTGTCTCAGCGAGTGACCTCTCTAAGACTTCGAAGATTATACTCATAAACATTAAGGCAGCTTCCGTGAATGAATAAGGCCGAGAAGCATAATTACGTTTGCGTGCAACTTCGCGTCATGCATGTTCGAAGAAAGGAATGAGTGAAAGACGCAACGAGAATACACCCGGTTGTAAACATGTTCAGTATTTTGAAGGAAACGTCAGTGGACCCTTAAACAATCACAGAGGTAATGAAATTGTCGTTTTATTGGAGCATCATGCAGCTGACATAAACTAATATTCTCATAATCACTTATGAATGTACCTGCATGCCTTTTTGAGAACATTATTTATTGATTGCTTATGGTTTACGGCTGGCTGCCAGTTTTCATAATTGAACGTATTCTTTTTTCAAGTTTCCTGCTTCAATAAATAACTACGACTTCTTATGAGTGAGAAATGTGACCTCAAACAAAGTCTATTAATAAGTTTGAACTATGAGTGTTAGCACCTAACATAGTTGGCAGCTCGACGGGGCATCATCTTGATTAAGATGTATCGGGTGGCTTGGCTTTATGTGACGTTTCGCCGGTTCTGCACGTATTGTCAACGTCGCCGACGAAGAATTTTCGTGGTAGAGCATACTGATGACTGTTAAGCTCGTGCTAGGTGGCGAGGTAGCTTCTTGTCATTTTACTGTACATGGGCTATAGAGCAGAGTTACCACGTCGAAAACTCTCAAAGTATCATGAAATCAGGAAAGCTAGGCAAAAAGTAGCCATTCTGAACCAAGGGTAGTAAAAACGGCCAGAAGTGGCCTCGCGTGTGTTAAAACTACTGCGACGTTGCGGTTGAAATAGCTAAATTCAAGAGCCTCTTGGTATGATTATAAATTATTACAGAAAGGGCCCTTTAATATTATTATTTCTGAGATAAAGCAAGGAATCTTTACTTTCGCAATCTTTTCGTGCAAAACACCCAATTTTCTCGCGCTGTTGCAGTAGCGAGATTCTCTCCACGCCTCTTCAATTACTTCTCTTGAAAGGGCTACAAGAATAAATTAACATGAAGTATGAATGAGTATGCTTTAAAGCACAGTTACTGTGACTCAACCACAAATCGTATACCCACTTCCAAAATCGTTTCTAGGGGGATGACGACGCCTGATCAGTTCATATTCTCCACACTACCTACCTAACCTTAAACAAAAACAAACAGTTCGTCAGAAATTTAGTTTTTAATGCTGATGAGAGCCGAGCGTGAGAAATGCCGTGTCCTTTTGGTTATCCTGTTGACTTCCATTCATGCTTTATAGTCGCGTTCAGCAATAGGTTGTCTGCGAAATCAGGTGCCATGCTACAGTTCTACCATCTTAAAGCCTCTTTCCTAAAAGTCTTTTTTTGTGTTATGCAAGCAAGAAATTTCATTTTGGGAGCTAGATACACATCTTAGCCACTAGATTTTTACAACAAATACTCGAACTCCCGCGGAACGTGCTTGAAATCCAGGCAACAGGAAACTAGCCAGAATGTAGCCAAGAGTACAATAGCTTTGTTTCTGCTGCTACAAGTACAAAAAAGTAGCGAAATCAGCACAAAGCAGGCAAACTCATAGCACCCGAAGTGTAGATTTGACAGAGACTTAAGCAGGAGCACGTCCCTGGTGAGTTCCGTTCTACCTACATATTAAATTACAAAGATTGGAAACAGAAAAAAATCACCTATGATTAGAATTCCCCATATTCCAAATGTAAACACAGCTGTACGCATGTTTTAATTTGATGATATAGATCAGGTAAACAATCTGAGCGAAACCTGTACGCGTCCAACTGCACACTGCTGTTGACGTTCAATTCATATTCCTAACAACTAACAACAAGTTTAATTTCAAATACTACAGTATGTCACGTTCAATTTTGTTGCTAATATTACATTATATTTATTTTCCGCTTATATGTTGTGCCTGTCGTGGTCCTATATTCCACGCGATCACAGCTCCGCATTCTCATAGCTGTAACTATGGCTGTAACTATAGCTGTAACTATAGACCACTCACTACGTGCAGTATAGCACTAAAGCCCTGATAATAACGCCTATAGAAAGTGTTAATTTCAATGGCACTAGTCGATGAAGTTTGAACCTTTCCCAGACTATCGAAAAACAAAAACAGAGCTTACACGGCCAGAAAGTTGTGCTAGTTGGAAGGGCGTCATAAGTGGCTTTTGTGTTGTCTGGTAATATTTCCTTGAGTCCGTTTGCGCATGCGTTGCATTCCCACGTTACTAAATATACGTTTTATCTCGTAACAAAAAGCAGCGATTCAATGCTTGCTGCTATAACTGCTGTCTGATTGAAGTTTACACTGGCCATGCCACTGTATACGCTTTCAGTGACCTCTTTCCTAGTGCCACTGAAACAGCTTTGGAATTCCACGACTTCGAGGTAGAACTTGTGAAAACGCTTGCCCGATAGTTTACTGCACGCACGCCTGCACTGGAGCTTGGCGAGTTTGCGCATCATGAAGCAAGGCGTGTTGTTGAGCTGGTCAGTTTTAGATTCAGCAAATTTTTAAAATTCTCCAACTGCTCGACGGAAACGGGACGAGATAAAAAGGAAAAACTCAACGTGTCTGCGACTGCCGGTGAAGTATATTTTTTTTTACCTTTCTGGAGAACGTGACCAGTATATAAAGTGCTTTGCTGTTTTTTTTTTCCATATTCTCGTTGCTTCCGTGATGAGCCTGCATTCACCAGCTCTCGTGCAGGTTTGTTCGGCCTTCGCGTCTGACTGGCAACGGACTGACACACGTGGCGCGTTTCTTTTACCCGTACAGATATAAAGAAGAGCGTTATGCTTGACCCATTCGGTATCGCGTGACGCTTGCCATTGGTGGATGATGACGTACGCATGTTCGAAGTACTGTACAGTGTTGTGGGCGTATTTCCTATCGTGCGTGCAACATTGACTTTTCGTACTTTTTTCTCGTAAAAATACATTGCCATAGATTCATGCCAAGACAAAATCTCACTTTCTGCGATTCCAATGCACTTTGTTTCATTTTTGTTTTTGTTTACTACACGAGTGTAACTTTTTTGGTATTTATTAGACCATTCAAAAAGCTTAATCTAGGCGTTTGGAAACAGTATTAAGTATGAAATAATTACGTACTTCGTGCACTTTAATGTTGTGTATTTAGAGCTGTCTCACTGCTGTCATTTCTGCCTCACCCTTGCCCCTTTTAAATGAAAAAATCATGCTTAAATTCAAGTCAAGTAGTGTATTGTTCGTCTGTGCTTCCATAAGATCTTACTCAGGTGGTACACACCATTAACTAGAAAATGAGTTCTTTCCTTATCGCTATATTTTATTTGCCTAGCTTAGCAATCAAGTAAACGTTAAATCCGAGTTCTTCTTATTTACATATCTTAACCCAAATGCTATTGGTCTTACATGACTGGCTGGACGGTAAATATAACTAAGTGCACAGTCGACTTTCATGGACAAACGCGTCCAATAATTTTAAAAAGACGCCATCTGGCATGGTCATCGCATATAGCAATATACGTACCTTATGAAAAGTCGCTCCATGTAGCTTTTTTTTCTGACATCTTGGCTTTCTAATAAGCACATATTAGCCTGTATACGACTAATTCCTATTTCCGACGTCTCTACTAATTCTTACATTGTTGCGAAATATATTCCGTAGGTAACATTACCCCTTACAGTAGGATAGCATGGAAGTGTAAACATAACGGAAATATATCATGCGCAATATTTATTTTCTTGCACTCACCACTTTAGTTCGCAGTCTGTGGCATTCCGGGTCCGTTGTCATTGTGGCGCAACTCATCTCAACAAGCACTCCTGCGCAGATAGGGATTGTTTAGAAATTACAACTACGACGTAGTTTACAATTTTTTAAAATTACCTAAACGGGGAATTAGTGTTAGTTGGCGCTTGGTCTTTCCTTTGAAGGCATGCCCAAGTAATATTTTTAAACATCATTAGGCCCAGGCTGCATTGAGCGAACTTTTCGTTAATGAATTCTTCAAAGTCCAATGTAAACGGATAATCTAGGAACAGCTCCAGATTAAAGCAGTTCGCAATGTAGCATCGCTCTACTCGTATGACATGACTATTATAAATAACTCATTTGATGTTCAGCGTTGAAAAAGAATACTAACGCTTGACAAACACTTTTAGAGTTTGGTCTAGGCTAGCCGAAATAAACACGTTTTGATCCGATTAGTTCCTTTGAGCCGCCAATCACGGAAAGCAAATAACACCCCATTGAGCCTCCATTGTACCAGCTGCTTAGTTCTGATTTACTCTGCTGTATGAAAAAAGCTCTCCAACCTTATCTCCTTCCAATTGTTCGCTTGATCAGACATCCACAATGTATGCATTGATAGGTGTGAAGCTCTTCCTTAATAACCGAACAAATGTTCCTTTAAGCAAAGTTTTACGGCCTCACAATCAGCCAGCAAATTAAATTAAAGAAGAGAGATCATCTTGGCTAAAACGTAATAGTATAATTCGTTGTGAAAACTTCTGTAACTTCACTCAAGATTACTCATCAGGAAAACATAAATAACCTATGCGCCTCATCTCACACTTCCTCTTGCATAATCTGCAGGTCTTCACGCCGTTGTGCAGGACAGCTCAAGTGTTGCCGAATAGCACTGAAACATCATCTTGTGGTAAATTGCTTTTAATACGTCACTCTTATCAAGTACTTTATTACTGTGTTAACCTAAACCAGCCATGTGTGCTTAGTGCATTCGTAGCGTTGGACTGCTAAGCAAGAGGCAGTGAATTCTATTTCAGGAAACTATTGGCGCATTCTAAAGGGAGCTCAATGCGAGAAATATTAGTGCTCTGTTCGCTAGCTGCGCGCTAGTAAAACTCTCCAAATATAAATCTGCTTCAAAATGGTTCGTTGTTTTGGTAATTGTAACAAAAAAACTTGTATTTTGTGCAGTGCATATTTTCGGTAAGTGGTTCCTCTCATTAGTCACGTTTGTCCTACGGTTGATTCACAATCTTGTATTCCGTAGCTTGACTGAATGTATGCTGCAACTAGCCCCCCCCCCCCCTATCGTCCAGTCATCTTTAAAAACACATTTTATGTCTGATCTGACATCATGATACGCAGTTATTGCAGTTTGCACTTTGATCTTTCCTGATCACCCAAAAAAAACTCTAATTAGAAAAACCTAACCTAATAATCGTTCAATTGATAACAAATAGCGTGTTATCCTCAGTTGGACTTTTCATCAATACGAGTCCATTTTCAGTAACTCAAGGTTGTCGAAATTTCCATTCTCATCCACTACAGCGTCTCTCATAGTCGTATATTCTGGTGTACTGGGAGTAGATGAGCAGATGACATGGCTGCTATACGTGGCAGTATCGGTACCAGTATGAACAACGCAAAACTGAGTATGAATAATCACTCACCCAAAACAACAAGCGTGGCGACGCAGGCTGCTATCGTCTTCATATCTATATCGTGAACGGGTAGCGTGCTTCAAACGTCAACGGGTCTGGCGTACGATGCACTAATGCGATGGTAACAGCAGAGGGGCTACGCCTCGATGCGGTACTTCACTGTGAGCAAGCCGACTTTAGCAACAAACCCTATATACGTGTTTGTAGGCTCGCTACGTGTGGGCCGAGACCAACCTTATATCTCGGAAGAAAGGGAGATGAGCTTCAAAGAATTGCATATGCGCGTTGAATGCAGGGAGCCGCTGGAGATGGAAGGAGGGAAGAGGGATTTCCTCTAAGGCTGTCGCGCAGCGTGAGAGATATCTCACGTGGGGGTTGCGGGTGCGAGAAAGAGAGGGGGTGGGGGATGACCTTGATCGAGTGACGTCACTTCGAGTGTAGCCCTCTCAGCGTGTCGACAGGTGTGCGTCATGGCGGGAGGGAATGCAACGAAAAGAAATGTATATAAATGTACGAGGAAACTTCAGGAAAACGTAACACGAAGCATTCAGACAGCTTGCTTAGGGCTCGTGCCGGAAGAAAAAAAAAAGAAGAAAAGCAACCTTTTTATAGAGTTTACGCCTGTCTATCGTGATTAGCTCCTTTCCTCTCTGCAGGCGTGTGTGTTTAGTTTCTGGTGGTGGCAACCCCTTTGTTCTTCACTGTTTGGGACCCCTTCATGTCCGATCTGAAAGACAATGGGATAAAAGGATTACGTGAAAAGAAAAAAATAACAAAGGTCGGTAAACACCGTCTTCCGTCTCAATAGACGAGGAAACGAAGACGTCCTTAAGGTGTGTCACCTTCGGCTTTTCTTGCGCAACCCGTCGTGAATTCCTCGGCGTGTGGGATCGTGCACCGTGGAGGCCTCAATTAAGGGCGCGTGGCTTGTGTCAACGTTGGCAGTGCCGACAAACGACAAGCAGGTGCGTCAGGTACTACAGACTGCCGTAGGAAGTGCCTCGCGGTGTTTCAAAGTCTCGGCAGATTAACGTACTTTACTGAGTCACCACTGGAATTGACACGCTGTGACTCTTTATTGTTAGGGTGCTTAGCATTGTGGTTTCTTTGACAGAAAACCATAAAACTGTTGACATTTCTTTTATAGTTGTCTTTTTTACTTGTTTTGCTCATGTGTCCGTCTTAAGAATCCTTTTGTTGATGAACGACATGTTGGGCCACCTTTTGATTTTCCTGTCTTGCTTTCAAATACCGATCCTGTAGTGGGTGTTGCCCACAGACGAGGCTCTTTGGGTACCATCGCCTCTTCATGACCAAATGAACGTATTCACTGAGTCAGTTGCATCTCGTGTTATAAGCGATGTTGCAACAACTGGGCATCACTCACAAAGTGTTCGTGCCAGTTCTAGGAATCTTTTACCGAGTTTTACAGTTTTCGTTCCACACCAATGTTTCAGCTGAACTAAAAATGACGCCCATTAGAAAAAAAAACTATGTATACCACTCCTCACATTTTGGTGTGACAAGGCGATCGCACCGGGAGAAGAAGGGCTTTTTAGGTCATACGCTGTTTACTCAAAACAGATTTATCACGGTGCATGGACATGCAGACACTGTAATCAAACAAAAACAAAATAGCTGGGAAATTTGTCTTCAAGCGAATGGCAGGCATGTGCAGACACATTAATGAGGTCACTGTTATAAGGTTACATGTTACTCTTTGTGACAGAACGTCAATTTTGAAATAATTTTTCGTAGTCTTTTTGCAGTGATTAAAAATAGCCGTAACGAAGAAATTACAATAGAGTTATTAGCTTTTCAGCTTGTGAGTGTGTCATCGTTTTATTTTTTTCTGCATACGGAGTTCGTTGCCGTAAAGGGGCTTCGGGATTGATCATCCAACGCTCATCTCAGACGGTCGCTTAGCACGCGATGTGTTGCTGGATTGTATTCACACACGTGTGTAAAGGTATGAAGTCTGTAGGTGCATTAATAGGCAACTCCTTAGCATTGTCGTTTTTGCAGTGGGTATCACTCTTGTGATGCGTTGCCATGTTATTAACTATATCTCTCTATGTGCGCTCGGCCACATGTCGAATACGCATACGAATGGAAAATACACAGATGCATCTCAGAGGATTCCTATTTCGGCGACAGACTGAGTGTGACGTTTTTATTTCAGATATGCAAAGTTTGGTATCGCTAATCTCCTTGTCTCACGGGCTCCCACAAACTCTATTTTAACTTTTTTTTAGGCGAGAACATATAGTGGTAAAGACGGAACTGTGTACAATATTACAGACATGTCAGAATGACAGAGCGAATGACAATCGTTTAACTGCCTCGTCTTTGTGTAGAAGAACATGCGGTTGGTACGTCTCCTATACGCCAACGATGCTCAAGGACCTTTGTTAACGGGGGAAGCGAGAACTGTTGTCACCACTAAGCTGTATTTAGGAACGAAGTCATGTACCTGCTGCCACAGTAAAGATATTATTACATTTCATGATAATTAACTGATTGATTGATTGATTGATTGATTGAAGTACAGTCTAGTTAAGTAGCTACAAGAAAAATGCTAATGTCATATTCTCCTTGCCTTTCGTAGAAGGTCAGGTCGTTTGTTTGTTTTCTTGAAACCAAATTTATCAGTGGCTTTATACAAAAGTTCTGGTGAATTTCTGTCACTGGGACTCGGCAGCTGCACAGCGTTGTTTAACAATACAAGCATTGAAAACATGTACATCAGGCTATTTGTGCCTGTAGCAAAGGACAGCCTGTTGCGTGAAAAAATTTCAGAACATTGACACTGCTCACATTTGAGTTGTCATTGATGTTTATTTCGACATGCTTACGCTCTCATGCGTCATAGGTATTAAGATTCAAAGCTTAATGAGGAAGCTGTTTGTGGAGTACCGGCATTTTCCAGATTCGCATTCACCGATATGGTAGGTTCTCCTTTTTTGAAACCAGCCGAAGGTGTCCCGAGTGTAATGACGCTGTGAAAAAGAAAAAAAAAGAGCAAATTACTCACACGGTTTGACGGTTTTTCACTTTGCCTGTATGTGTTATACGTAATAGTTGTTTAGTGGGGCACATGCCCGCTTCTGTTGTGTCATACTTGAAGATATCTGTAGTGGTTACGAGAGTACTGAAAAGTTTGAGCCTAGGAATACTTTTGCCACCTCGCTTATTACAGATTCTTTGGGGGCATACTAATCAGAAAGACACAATCTCTCTATTGCTATTCGCCTTGTGTTTACAGGCTTTTTTTCACGGCCCTAGAGTGGGGAGAGTTAGATATATGATTTATAGATAAGTACCTTGGTCACCTATGATTCACTGATGACATTGATCGATATGTGGGGTTTAACGTCCCAAACCCACCATATGATTATGAGAGACGTCATGGTGGAGGGCTCCGGAAATTTCGACAACCTAGGGTTCCTTAACGTGCACCCAAATCTGAGCACATGGGCCTACAACATTTCCGCCTTCATCGGAAACGCAGCCGCCGCAGCCGCAATTTGATCCCGTGACCTAAGAGGCAGCAGCCGAGTACCTTAACCACTAGATCACCTCAGCGGGGCAAACTGATAACATTGCGTTGATGAATAACTCCGGGTCCAAATTACAGCTCGTGATTACTGAGTTGGACAGGGAAAGCAAAAGAATATGTACGAAAATTAATATGCTAAAAAACTAGATTATTGTGCAACAGTCTCGGCAGAGAACAGTGCTTTGTAGGTTGTCTCAATGCGCGCGCCCCCGAAGGAGTGGACATCGAGGCACTCTATTGATATGCGAAAGGTGGCGACACTCTGCAAGTTATAAAGAGATCGAATGCCTCTCCAAGAAGCGTTCATCCGTTCCTGTGTTGAGGCACCCTGTTTCCTTTTTTAGAACCGTATGCATAGCGGACTGCAATAATTATGTTAAGCACAGCTTTCGAATATATTCCTCGCGCTTTATTCATAAAAGTAACGCAGCATTTCTCTATAGAGGATATCTGGTGCCTACGTTTGGTCGTTTAGTGACAAAGACTATCCTAGCCGAAGGTAACCAACTTACGAAACACAACGTCCCGTTGAGACGGTCTTCTGTCTCATAGCGTCTGCACGTTGCCCTGCAGCCACCAGCCACTATAAGCTGAAATAAATAGTAATTTTGAGGTTGTAGCGTGTTTTATATTGTTAACAGAAATATGTTGTTGATCGGTCACACTGAATCTTCACTGCGGCATTTTGTGTGAGCACTTAGCACACATGGTGTTTACTTGCAACACAGAAATTTCAATATTGTATTCATCATGTAACATTGACCTTGAATGCCTTTACCACTCATACTGATCGTGAAGATATCTGAACTGTAGACTACTGTAATATAGTTTCCAGTTATTCATTGTTACGCTTATTATTGTTTCTACGTTTTTACTTCCTGTTTGCGTGCAAACAGACGCACCCTTGATTATATCACCGACTACCCCGCTATATTTCGTTTTGTAATAAAATTTAACTCTTTATGTTATAGCGCAACCAAGACGACGACAATAAAGAAGCACGTTTGCCAATATAGAGCCCATACAGTGTAATTTTTTTCTGCTCTTCTTTCATAGTTTACCGCACATATATACCACACATATAAATACCCAAGTTGTCATGTCTTTGGTAAGCCTATAAAGTATGCGCCCATAGTTTGAGCATCTAGTAGCTTTGGCCGTGAGATGCATTTTAGCAGAAAAGCTAAAATTCACACCTAAATTAACGTTGCAAGACATTTATAGGCATTTCTATGTATGATTCCTGAAGATGTGTAAACTGATAAAGAAGATTTTGTATTTATTTTGTGTTGCGGAGTGGTTTAATATCCACTTTGTGCATTTCGCTCATTTATTTCGTCACACCACGTTTGTGCGCTAAGTATTGAAGTATGCCTCCAAATTTCTTCGACGTGTTGTGGTGTCTTCTTGCAATTTTTAAATTTTTGAAATTTGCCCTGCTTCTTTCTTTGAAATTTGCCCTGCTTCTTTCTTTCAGTTTAAAGGCAGGGCAACAAGCAAGCACGGGGGTAAGAGAGAAAAGAAACTGAAAGCCAAACATTGCTTTAAGCAACATTGATATAGCCACTTAACATTATCACAACCAGCTATAAATAAACCATAAGCGATGAGATATCAGTGCAACATAGCTCCCCGATGTACTGCATTACATCGCGCTGCTTAAATATGCTATAACTGAATGTGATTATATTCGGTGAACGGAGTTTTTAGATGAAGTCTGTTTTCAAAAGTATTCTGACAATTTTCTTTATTTTATAGCGTACAAAAAATACCATGAGAACCACAGTCGTGAGTTTTCCCTCCCTGCACTTGCGAACACAATTGCATTAGCGCAAGAAGCATGGCTTGTCAGATAAAACAAAGAAGCTCTCAAAGCCTCACCTCAGGAGTCACCTGCACGTTCTCTACTTTGCATTCTCGTTTCTTGAATGTTTGTTTGGGAGGCCGCTCAGGGGCTGAAAGATTGGATGAAAACAAGAAAACATTTTGTACTCTTCTAAGACAGCCTAACAAAGTTTTCATCATTCCAGCGACACCACTGAAATATTTTAAACCTTGAGAGAGCCCTCTTACGTTCATGTAAACGCCTATATGTGGGTGCAATATCGCTCAGTTGAAGCGCATTTTCTGTTGTCCTGCCCTCAAAATATCTAAAATTTATACTGCACTTCTTGGCGTTTGATAAGCTGCATTCAAAATGTGCTTAGGTAATACAGTAAAAGCTCGTTAATTTGAACTCGAAGGAGACTATAAAATGGTTCCTCATAAGTGGAGTTCTAATGATTGACCAGGCGCCAAAATAGTACTCATATTGTGCCACATTGCATGGGCAGAACAGAAAGAGGTCACCTCTGGTCTCGTTATATTAAGCTAGGTGGCACTCTATGTTCTTTAAAAGTGATTTTGTTGATTAAGTTCCCGGAGTTTTTACCAGTGAACGTAACTAAATAATTATTCGATGATATGATGCATGTATGCAGGTGAGCATTGAGCTCTAATGTCGAAACTCATGATGATATTTTCACTCCAGAACACGTTTTTACATGGTAGAGTTAACGCAGTCAAACCAAAAGGTAAGTGGAGTCTCCCCTTTGTGCTCTTTGTACCAGAATAAGGTTAATTGCGCAACAAAGCTCAGTAATTTTTCATTTGCTTGTGTTTCTCCAACGCGAATCTATCACCATCGTTTGTAGCTTGCTCAAGAGCTCCAGAGTAGCATTCAAAATTTTATCTGGTGAGAAATGCGGCTTTTTTTAGCTTTATATTTTATTTTAGTTTGCCTTCGCAACATACTGCGATTACTCTTGGACAACTTCTGAGCGGAGGGGCGAAAACCGTGGGCTTCCAGTCTGAATTAACTGTCGAGGATACCAACGCACTCAAATTAACAGGAATTTTCCCCCATATAAATAGACATATCTGTGCCGGGACCAGTGTGTCAGCTCAAATTAACTGAAAGTTCGTAAAGATCAAATTTTTGATTAACAGAATTATCCAAATTTACGAGATTTTACGCTAAAACATGCCTACAGGACTTCAAAGACAGTCGCACTATTTAATCTGCGCGCATTACTCTATTCATTAGTACCAATGATATATATAGTATTGAATGACCGACAAGTACTGCTTAAAAGATACCCAATGCCCTTCCATGTAAATTGAACACTCAAATCATTTTAACTAGAAGCTTGCGTCAAGAAGTATGTTTTGTTTTCATTTTTTTTTCTACATACAACGGTACTTACGTCGTTCTTGACATGTGCCTCCAAAGCAGGCCCCTACCCTTTGCAACATATAACCTTCAAAGCCGAACGAGTATGCCAACTGAAAACAAACGTATCAGCGCAGTGAGCAGTAACAAATCCTTTTGATGTCTTCATATAATTAGGCAATCAGTAATTATCCCTCTGTATTAGCAAAAATTGTCATCTGAATTACCCATAATTGAGCACTAATCAATTCATTCAAAACTTTTGAGTCATCCGTTATGGGTACAAATAGCTGTACACTGGAGCAGTAGCAGAGTATGGAACACAAAGCAAACTACGGGTTTCGATTTGAGGATGGCAGATTGAGAGTTCTCATGATGCAGTTCTATACGTTGGAGAATTTTCTTTCTGTCACGCAATGCAAAGCAAATTCTCTACACTGGAGCAACAGACACACTGGAAGCGAAAGTTGGCCTGTAACTACACAATTTATGCTCTAATAAAAATGAAGGAACAGTACCTTTGCAGCATTTTTAATGTAGCCAAATGCACTGCTATTGGCATGCCATGATCAATAGTGAATCATCATAACGTCAGTTACATACCTAAGCCTTACAAATGAGTTCTCGTATCAATGTTTATATTGCTGGTTCCACCAAAATTTCATAAAAGGAATAAAGTGCTTTAACAGGAGTTTTACACTGCTCGACAGATCTCCTAGACCTGATTTCTCTTTACCTTCTTTGTTGTTAGTTCTTCCTCTGGGTCTCTCTTTTTGGTCAATGCCCACTATACCGCAACGGCATGACTTAGAGGTGTTCTGTACTCCATGTTCTTGACTAGCTTTCTATGACTGAACCCAATTAAGTGTGCGATGTCCGCAGCGCTCGTGTATCCCATAATGCGACAGAAGCCATAAGTAATGCTAATCTCTTGACGACTGTCCATGTTTTAAATGGTAGAAAAATGGAGAGTAAAATATTTCAATAGTAAATCCCCCTCGCCATAATTTATACGGCATCGGCAGGAATTTATTAGCACATGCTAAATTCATGAGCCTTCACTGTGCTGTGACATCAAAACTGTGATTACTCACGACGACGAAAGAAAGGTAAATACGACATCGCCGCCAGCTTGTGCCATCGCGCATTTCTTTTTTTTTTACTTGAATGAAGCAAAACCCACTGGTTGCTCATAACTTCGTAGCGTACTTGAAGGCAGAAAACTTACCGCACACAGAGTTCCATTGGCCACTGGCTCACCGCGACAGAGGCAACTTTTGGATACTCGGGGCTATAAAGACAAAAATATTGCCCTGATAAAGAACATGACTTGAATCACGTTTAAGCATTCGAAGAAAAATTGAGCATAGCGCAGTTCCTCTAGCTCGTAGGAGAAGTAAATCAAAAGTTACAGTACAGGAAAGTGACCTTATCAAAAAAAAAATAACGTCAAGTAAATCGACACAAAGTATTGCTAGTATCTGAAATAGTCGTCCTTACCGGCACTGTTTTCTCATTGTAGATCTTCATTGCACACGGATCATCCTCACCTGTTATGAAATCACACGTAGAATTAGTTACATCAAACCTGATTTGTCAGGACTGTAGACAATTTTCACAATTCTAGCTTCTTATACTTGAGGGCTTCTTGCTTGCTATCAGCAGTATGTTCAAATAGGTCCATCACTGGTGTGCGCTTAGTATTGTCTGAGTTGTAGGATTACTAACATAGGTGGTTACATAATATTCTTTAATAATGAGTGATCTACCAGGTATCCGAATGACACAAATGCGTGGTCAAAAAGAACAGCAGCATTTAAATTTACTTTTGTGTGCACGACCTCTTGTGCCATAGCTTATAAATATTCTAAAAGGTCATACCAATGACGCGATGGTCAGAGCTATCAAAAGGTAATCTCAGGAAAATAATATTCAAGTCTATGAATTGCGTGTCTTGCGTTTGTTCATTCTAGTTTAGGTTTAGTAGGTTTTGCTTTCCAATAATGCGTGCCAAAATCAACAATAAGATGATTAGCACACTTACGAATCCGTGTACAGGTGCCTTCCTTACAAATACCAACTTCGTTTCTTTTCGTGATTGGTGTCTTGCGTATCTGTAACGAACAGTGAGCTTGAAGGGTTAAACATTTAAATAGAGGCATGTCCTTCAGCAGTAGATTCACCAACAGATGAACTTACCAAGCACGTAAGTCCGTAAGGGCGATCTCGTTTAGTAAGGTCTGGGCACCTATACTTGCAGCTTTCCACAATACGCTACGGAAAAAAATAAAATAGTTCACATTTGCCAAGGTTAACACAGAATAAACCCTTTATTGTTATCAGCTAGGACGAGAACATGATGTATAGCACTTGGCGCAACCGCTGCTAACCTGGAACTATTTCCCTCTTTTCGTGCGCTATAGCGTGTACACGGGAAACATTGGCTTCGGGGAAAAATCACCTCCATACCCGCAAAGTTATTGATGTTTGAGGAGGTTCCTCGGGGGTGCACGGGACGTTTGTTTGCAAGACCATTTCTGTAAAAAAGTTTGTTAAGAGATTGTGGTTATAAAAGAGAAAAGAAGAAAAAATTGAGCGCCGTAACTGTCTGCGCCTGGTGCGACACCTCAACAGTAGCTCACAAGGAATGGGGTTATGGAGGGATTAAAAGGATAGAATTAAAGGTATATGTATATAGAGAGAGATGCGCATGGACAACGAGTAACGACAGAAGAGAGATAGGAAAGATTAAACATTGTCAGAGGAGTCCGAGGATGGGGCACCACTGGCGAGAGCTCTTGTCTCGGCAACAGGAGATGGCGTAGGGCTAATCCAGTCAGCCAGAGCTACGCTGTCGTCGTCGTAGGGGACCGGCGACAGGAGGTGGCGTAGAACCAACTCAGTCTGCCAGAACTGCGCTGTCGTCGGAGATCGCGAGGGCACAACCGGTCGACACGGAATCCAGCGAGCGAGGCCCCAGTTTGTTAAGAGCCGTTGCATGATCTGTACGTCGAAGACGGCGTTGTCGGGCATGCTTCACGGCCGGCACTACTCAGTGTTGGCCATGTCAATCGGCACGTTCATCACTTGCCCTTTTATGGCTTACTGCCGCTGTCGCGAGTCCAGTGCCTAACGGTGATGAATGTCAGACGGGGAGCTATAAGGCGTTCTTAAACGAGGTTGAGAACAGGCAGGTAAGGTGTCTAGGAAGGATATCGGTACCCGTGCATAACACTCACCGTAGCAACTTGTCACGTGCGGCCGCGCCTGTGAAGCTACAATCCTCGTCCTGCCAGCCTGCTTGGCGTTTTTCTTTTTCTTTCCTTCCGGCTCAAAGGCGGCGAGTGTTCGCGTGCGGCCAGACCAAACACCACTGACATCCTCTTGTTTTCCTCTCTCTTTCACATTCCTTTCTCTGCACCACACCCCAGTCATTGTGTGATGTTGTTGAGTTGACCTCCTGAGAGAGGGACAGTTATGGCGTCACACTTTTCTCTTCACTTCCCTTGCTTTCAAATCAACTTCGAGGAGGTAAGTGCGCGGACCATCGAAAAGCGACGCTTTGAGTGGCGGTGCCCCATGTAACTAGCACTGTTAGAATCACCGGAAAGGCGACCTTGAGCGCGACCGCAGAAGTGTACAGGCAACACTAGTGTACACGCCACCCGCCGACATACGACAAGCCACAAGCGAAAGGAGCAAGCTCCTAAAGCAATACGGAAGACAGACAAGTAAACGAATCATGAGCTTGTCTTTACGTGTGCAAAGAGCTTCTTACTATGGCCAGTTTCGTCCCTCGTTTAATTCTATTTACGGACCGATTCATTTCCTAAAATCCGCGCGCTAGTTGCAGCATAGGCACAACGGCAAACGACCTTCTCGCTACGGCTGCCTGTTCTGCGTGTCGTTGGGCTGCGCGGACAGCAGTGTGCGGTCCGTGACAGAACAGAGCGGAACTGAGCTGTTCTTCCCTATAGCGCATGGTCGCTTGCTTTAAGCGGCAGTAGTGTGCAGCCCGGGCTCAGAGCATGTGCTCGTGGGTTTAAACTCGCACACCTGATTTTGCATCCGTAGCATAAGGTGCCCGGACCGCTCATTCCCCTCGTACTTAGGTTTACTTGGAAAAAAACTGAGGTGGCGAATACCCACGTTGAGTGTGTATATAATTGCAGTTGAAATAAAGTATATATAGGAAAAAATTATCTTGAATACGTTATAAGTTATAATGTAACGAAAGGTACAATTAGTAATGTGTCCATGTTTTCCGGAAGCCATGTTTTCTATAAACGTAAGCATATGTCGTTTTTCAACTATTCATAACACCTAAAGGGGTTCTTCAACACATCTGAGCATAGGCAGAAAACGTTTCCGATATGTTGTTACTGCTTTTGTGAACATGTGAGCGAAATATTACTGCTCTGCGCAGAGCAAATATCTGCAGCTTAATTTCAAAAAATCACAGCATATCCCAAGAGTGAATCATAATGAGTGGGGCGAAGCGTCCGCCAGCCCGTCCGTGCCTCCGTCCATCCGTTCGTTCTTGCTTCCGTCCGTCCACGCGACCATCCGTGCGTCAACCCATGCGTCCGCCCATCTCTCCATGCGTCCGTCCGTGAGTCCGTTCATCCACCGGTCTTCTGTTCGTGCGTCCGTCCTTACGCCCACTCGTATATCCATCCGTCTGCTAGTCTGTCTGGCCGTCCATCCGTGCCTTCATCTAGTGAACACTCGAAGTACCGCCATCTCCCATCTCACATCCCCTGTGGCACATACCCGCTCTAGAGCGGGTATGCCCCACCGGTGGTTGCTTACTACATACATACATACATACATACATACATACATACATACATACATACATACATACATACATACATACATACATACATACATACATACATACATACATACATACATACATACATACATACATACATACATACATACATACATACATACATACATACATACATACATACATACATACATACATACATACATACTTACAAGGGATGAACAGACCCATGCCTTAAGAAGCTTCCCCCCGAAAATACGCCAAGATTGTTCATGGCCCTCTCGGCTAACTATTTAACCGGAGAGAGCCACTGCGTAGTGCGGGGTTCTCAACATGACTGCCTTCGTCATAGAGTTTCATACAATAGTACCTAGAGAGACATCTGGCGCTGTGATCGTGTGCCCTCATGGGAATTGTGGGAAGTACAGGCTTCGGATTGGACCGCGTTAGCCAGTGAACTGTCTACTGACCTTTCCTACAGTTTCAGTTCCGTTTTTCGCGTAGAGTGGGTAGTGGGGTGGGTGCAAAGGACTGAAGCGGCACCTTTGTTGTTCAAGGAAGCTGAAAACTGCTAGGCCTCTAATTTACTGCAACGCTGGAGTTGTGTTTAACAGTTTGAGCAAAGCGTCGTTCACTCACCGCTCCGCATAAATGTAACGTCCCATGCCAGGGCAGAGTATTACACTCGAGTTCACGTTTGTTGTTAGTGCGTCTTGCCAAAACGCGTTGAAATAAACTGCAAAACGACGGCGACGCCAAGTAGACGCACCACCACGCTCTTCTGACTTGACCTCACAACAAAACAAGAAGTGTGTTGGGGGCAGACCACTTGAACAGACGCACCTGGCATCCCAGCAGACGTAACGTTAAGTGTTCTTCACTTAATACTCAGCTGTTATTTCCATAAATAGATATTGCATGCTTTCGGGGGCAAAACAATTTTTGTGTTAAAGCGTTGTAAACAATAATTCATTTCATCTTGATGTTTACCATTCATTTCATCTTGATGTTTAATCTGGATCGCAATGGCAGAGCATTGCATACTCTGGTGGTTAAATTTGTCCCGGTTTCACTCCTACCACATAGTCACACAAGCATTTTGCATTAAAGTTTGTGTGCAAAAAAAAGAAACAAGCTTTAGTTAGACATAACTTCATATCCCTTTGTTTTACACTCAGCAAACAAGCGTTGCGAATATTAAGAACGTGGTTCATCCGAAGCAGAGTCGAAGTCTTTGCTTCCCCTAATTCCCATGGGGGTACAAACGCCACTGAAAGAGCCAGCGTTGAAACTAGCGCCATATTCTCCTCTAAGTATTATTGTATGAATCTCTATGGCCTTCGTCCTGCATTATTATTTCTTATTTCCTTACTATGTATGTTCATGAGTTGGAAGAACATAACTGATTTTATGCATTTTTTTTCATAAGCCCCTTCTCCCCAGTCGGTCGCCATTTGTCGAAGCATAACCGTTAAGCAAAACTCTGTATTTTATAATGAACATCCATATTGTAGTTACAGAGATCAACATGTTCGTGTCCTGACGTTATATTTCGCTTTTGTTCGTGTGGCTCCCCGTCTCCTAATTCTTCGTTTTTCAAGCCGTGCGTATTGACGTAACAATGAATATATGCCAAATAGTACAAGTGAATGCCGTTACAAGCCGAATACCCTCCAGAAACGACTAACGTAGCATACTGAAATGAACGGCTTTCACATGGCAACAATGTCAAACACAGTACCATTGTGGTTAAACAGTTTGCCTCCCCTTCTCTATTCCCCGGTTCCGAGCTACTTCACTGTACAGGCATTTGTGGGAGTAGTTTACACTACCTCTGCCCGCCAGTTAAAATTAGTTTGGGACCTCGTATACGTCAATGAGGGAAGTACCCCGTCATCGGTATTTGTTTAGTGCCGCGGAATGACCATCGCTAACATGCATGTGGTCTTTTTAGAGTTCGGTAAATAAAAATACGCACTTCCTAATTGAGAAACACCGAAAACGTAACTCATGCTTAAGTTTCAGGCCTGTTTAGCTTTCTTTTGTTTGCTCCATCGTTCACTTGAGGTGGCACGTGGGGTATTCCACTCATTTAATTTGAAATATTAGAACCTGAGTGGGATACTTGTCTCCCAGTGAGCCCAGTTTTTACGATGTTTGCCGACGCAATCACCAGATTTTCGCAGAACTATATTGCTTCACGAGCTGCAGCCGCCAATGCCGGTGCCGCGCTCCTCGTTACACCGAAAGTATTTGAACGCGTTAAATAACGAAAAAAGGAACGCTAAAAAATTCACGAAGCCATGACCCGCGCTTACGTAGCTTTACGCGTGTCATCCACTTCCGTGCAACCTCCTGCGCACTCGTCCGGATAAATGAAGGAACAAAAGTGCTCGAATCTCTGCAACAAATGCCTGGATCCTGCCCAGATTTGAAATGCTGTGTGTAGCTTTGCGGTGAGCTATTGCCGAGACTTTCCGCTAGTATCGTTTCGACACTCGATCATTGCTTGTGAAAGTAACTAAGGGATTTCTTGAACTTCTATGAGTCAAGTGTAATGTGACTTCCTTACGCCGTACTTGCTGAAGCGCTCGCTGTCATGACACAAGCCGTCGATGGTATGCCAGGTCGATGCTGCAAAGAAGAAAGTGCGTATTGGAAGAGTGAATGCCACACAAAGCAACTATATCACGCTACGAATGCTTGACAAAGTGCAGGGACCCGATACCAGAATGGTGGCATATTCCTTGGATGCAAGTCCCAGTAAGGGTCACTACTGGCTCCCCAGTTACGCTAGCCGGGTACCACTCCATCTGCAAGCATATGCAAAATTTTCCATTCATGTCTTATTCTTTCATTTATTGTTTTTGTAGTACTGACGTTTCAGTAAAAACGACTGGTATGTGCACTTGCGAATAATTGTTCGTGATCACTACGCTGTGTCTCTATAAAACTGATGGCTAAACAGAAGAGAGATGGGAGCGGAAGTGTATGTTCGAGCGGAAGTTACACTAACACCATAACACCACACAACTTGAAGATGGTACAAACAAAAGAGCATGCCCGAAGCTGTCGCCCGAAGCTGTCGTATTTTAATCTGAGAAGACTCACGATGAAAAAGACGATGAATAGCTAGAAGCCAGCACCAACTAACCAAAAAATAAAGATACTGAAAATTTGTCACTTGACAATGACCGCCAAACTCTAATCTTACTCCATATGCTCGCTCGTTGAAATGAAGACGTGAAGAAGCAAAGGCTACCTTCACCCTTAAAGACTTTAATACTCCGGAAATGAACTCAAGAAATCAGTTTGTAACTCTGCGACAAGTACCTCAACATTATTAGCCAAGTGTGCCCCGAGATCTTAGTGCATACATAACCGGATTTATAAGCCCGTTGATGTCACTGACAATCGCCTCGTTAACACTGCTTTTCTGTTATAGCGTAGTGTAGTCCAGTACTTTTACCAACAATCGTGACAGAAAATAATTTACTTCCCCATGCCATTACAATACTCACCACGCATGGTCGTCCGTCATCGATGTCCTTGTTATACCCTTTATAACAGTAATACTCGCAACCAGCCACTGCAGTAAGCTATAAAGAAACATCAACATACAGACGCATATATGTTTTCAGAAATATATGGTTGCAGTTTGTTTTTGCATACCACTTAAAAGGTTACCGCAATCTATCCTTATGAGTTCTTACAGCATGCACTGAAAGTCGGGCAAGTGTTTACCAAGCCACACACTAATACATTTCATGTTCTATTTATTCAGAGATTTAATGCAGGGGTTATCACAAAGTACAGCCTGCTAGTGCTTTGCAATTATTTTTCCCATTTGAGCTCAATACACTACACGAGCCCGTCACTTTCTACAAAGGTGTTTTTCTTTTGCTACAGTCAGCTTTCTTTAGATTATCCACTGCCTCATACATCCATGCTAATGGTTTCGGGTCTTACTTTCGTCCTTCCGCACTCTAGACTCCCATTCCACCTCCTTAGTCACACGGGTACATTTAGCTATACGGCGAGACTGGACACTTTCATCAACTTCGTCATGTCTCGAACAGTCATGGATAAATATTTCTGCGAGAACGACGTATGTGAATCTGGCAAGATCGGTTTCACTTCTGCAACGTACAGTTATTGTTGTTATCGATAACATTCGGTGCAGATGTATAGTGATGCGTTCGTTTCGTCTACCCGGCGTGTTGACTTTCCGGTCACGACAATCGCAACTAAATTTGCTTTTCTGTTACTCTGTCTCATGAAACATAATAAAAGCAATATTAACAATGTAAAGTGTTTTATCGCCCCAAAACCACGATATAATCATGAGAGACTCTTTGGTATGGAACTCTGAAAATTTTGACTTTCTGGTGTTCTTTTAACATGCACTGACATAGCACAGTACATGGGACTCTACGATTTCACCTTTATCGAAATGCGAACGCCACGGCAGGGATTAAACCCGTGACCTCAAGGTCACGGGTTCGACATTAGCCACTTTTCCAGCGAGGTGGACTCACATAAAACAGCAAACTTAGCACCCATGTCTAATTTATTTTTATATAAAGACGTCCTGCAGGGGTGGCTGCTCGAATTAATTTGATTCGGCGGCTTTCAGAGCTCGAAGTTTACCATACGCTGCAGGACTCGTGAGCTATTGGTTTAGGCAAAAGGAAGGAATCACGACAATATGACTGCCTAATGAGGTAAGTCACAGGACATTATAGATGTGCACATAAATGTGCACTTATGGAATGTTTTTATGTGCGCTTGTTGAAAGTCATTGCACAGTTGTGACTGTTGTGATATCGCTATGTCGTATCGGCTAGAAATGGACACTTAGATGCATATCTGGACATTTCGGAAATGTAAACACGTTTTTGCTATTACGAAGGCCATAGGCCATCTCCGAGCTATGCCACACAATCTCAGGTCCATAATTGCATACATAGAGGAGTGAAATGTTCACCACCATGTCACAAAAAAAAAAGTCTGACTGTAATCTCACCTCAGGCGACACGTTAATGCTTGGAGCAATACATGTTGGTCGGGGGTAGGCTTTAAGTGTTTTCTGTAAAAAAGGTTTGACTTTAAATCAGCTCGCAGATTCCCATTCGGTCCTCAGAAAATGCATACACAGCGGGAGACACCTAACTGTAAACATATACTCATTCTGAAATCGGACAAATAGAGTAATATCTCATTACTTACTGATCATTTATTCTTCAATGTATGCACACTCCTAGTAAATAAAAATAAGTTATTTCTTTAAGTATTTAGATTGGTCCCTGCCTGCCACCTCTGGCGATCTTACGTCCACTTCCCAGTATGCTTCTATGCCCTTGATGCTGCAGTATCCTTTATCGTTGCAGTATCCTAGAGTAACGTTCACTGCGTTTTCGTCTTTCGTGTAAGTGATCATGTGCTGCACGTAGAAAACATCACCATAAAGTAATATTCCGTTTTTTTTGCAGGATGAAACTGTTGGGGGCCAACGTGCAGTGTGTTTTCTGCTTCCGCACTTATTCCAATGTGCTTATTCTGTACCTATTTGTTTTCCAATTATTCATCATGATAATGCGTCAGAACAAGTGCATAAATTTGCTAAAGAATTGCTAAAGTATCAGTGTCTTTCTTGATGTACTGCAGTATTTATTTCTACTTTTGATTATGATAGGGTTTTGTTGTTTTACTTTTTCTTTGCTTCTCAATAACTACCAAATAACCCCTGTTTTGCACAAACTCCTTTCCTATATGATCTTTTTATTATTATTACGATCGATGTGCATTTATACACTTTATTTTGTTGTACGTTGTTATAAAGCTGCGATAACAGAATTTTAGGTACTCTCCAGCTGTTCGCAACAGCTTTTCACCTGAACATCCCAACCATTTGCAAAAAATGTGGAAAACAAAAATTGATTGTTTGATTAATCCTAATACTCTTTTTCAGTTGTGCTAGGATCAAGCTTTTTTTCTGTATCACACTCTTTATCACGAGTTTTACGCAGGAGTAAAGTGCTTTCATTATCCCGTTGATTTGTATGGTACACTTCAAGGTATAGATATAGTGACACCACTGATTACCTTCATTATTGTAGTACCGCTTGCATGTTGGTAAAATGTGCATATATGTAAATATCAAACTAGCGGGTGCTCTATGTAATGCGACAGGAATCGGCAAAAACGACCTAACGGGAACAAGAGTTTTTCACCCGTGTGTACATCAAGATTTCACACCCTCAACATTTTACACTCTCTTTTAACATTTTGTATCTTGAATAGGCGTTCTCCGTAGCGAAGCACTGTCAATGTGTACATCCACCATTTTCTATACATACTGGCACTTTCTGCTGTTTTGTAGCGTTTAAGATATGTCCAGTGACTTAGTGTATTCTACAATATTTGTTCAAAATTGTCAATGAACCTAGTACAGTATGTTCAAACAGTTCAGAAGCTTATTAGTGTTACAACGTGTGGGCTTTTCTCTGTGTTTTATTTACGTGAAAAAAGCAAGTGATACCTTGCTACTGTAACGGCTCTCTCATATGCAGGATTTTTAGAGAAATTTGTCCAATCTCTTAAAAATTCGGTAAGAAGGTACATGTGTGCAACTTCCAGCATTCCCTCCCTGTGCAGAAGGCATCTTCAGATGGGTACAAGCATTTTATGGCAGTAGTTATACAAATAACGCAAGTACCCTTTTACCAGTGGTATTAGCCGGTTGACTCAAACAGGCCCTTCAATAGTCCATGGCTACTTTGAAATTTTCGAAAAGCGGTCGCTGGTAAGACCACGGAGCGTTGTAATCAGACCGATTTGATGGGCGAAACTGAAACCTACGCACCAAACAGCACATATACCATTCACTTCAATAACACCCTCTATGATGGTACTGTTTCCTCGCATTGGGAGAGAAGAATAAGCGAGCATCAATAAGCGTTCTTGGAGCAAAGTGTCTAAATGACGGTTGACAGCGGTCAGGAAAACCATATGTCACTGAGGGCGTTGTCGAAGCGAATGGTAGGTGCTCTGTTTGGTGTGCTTGTTTTGGTTCTTCAGCGAAATTAGGTTAATTTTATCATCCGCAGTGATACCAGTGACCGCTTTTCCAAAATTTTAAAGTGGCTATGAACTATTCGTAGAAAGAGCCTGAATTTGTCCGTTTTAACATGACCAGCTATCAACACTAGTAAACAAGTTAATTTTTGTTAACTTTAAAAACCTGCCCTCATTATGGGTGTGCATTGAAAGGTGCCGACTGCCACAGCAAAAGCACACGCCGCAGCACGCAAATACCTCCTTTCTGAGATTTTTCAAAGAATGTTAGATACATTTATTGAAACAATCTGTATAGAAGACGTGAGTATAAAAAACGGATCGTAAACTTGCACCCTAATTTTCGCCGAATAATATTTCATGTAACCAAACCAACTGTGTCAAATCCTCTTTTTCTCTTCCTTGTTTGTTTGTTTTCTGTTCTCCATTTTTCTCATCGCATCAATCGGAAATAAACATCCAACTGTTCCTACAGCGAAATGTGCTATAACGCTTCTGGAGAGCAATGCCTTGTCAACAGTCCTTTTTGCATTATGATAGTCAGAGAGCTCTCTTTGACTATCAGATTAGTCAACGATGTGAGAGTGACCGTCGGAGAGCTGTCGAAGGTATTACCGTATGCTCTATGTTGTGCTCTATTACAGACTATGATACATCTAAAGAAATTTTAGGCGTTCAATATCCCTATCACTTTCAATTGTTATAATCAACGTTGACGAACACCTTTCAACTTTAGGCGTCTTCTTCGCGACCACCGCTTACAAATACACAAGTGTGCTCGAATAGGATGCTTTGCGTGCTTCACGGCCCGATGGAAGGATTTATCTACTCTTTTTTATTAACGTGGTGTTTCTTAGCGAAGCCGTCTCTGTGAAA
>WOVY01004087.1:0-30505 GCA_013436015.1 Rhipicephalus annulatus
TGAACAAATGCATAACATACAGGCCTCCCATGGCTTGTTCCATCTTCACACAGAATCGAATGCAAGATATACCCTTCTTATTAACTTTATACGTACCATCAAAGAACAACACTTCAGGGTATTTTTCTAGTAACTGGGCGATATGCTTTGATTGAAGAAATATGTACAAGAGACCATTTTCTGTATTCTTTTCAATATGAACCTTCCACCCAGAGTTTTCTGAAAACAATTCGTTGATTTTTTCTAACAGAAGGGCTCCATGATGAGCATTGTCCTGAATTTTTTAAACTGTTCTATGCTTCATGTTTATAATATCACGAGAAGTAACGTGTTTTCCCGTTTCCTCAGAATGGCATCCTTTAGGTCTTTAGGTTTCACATTACAAGAAATAAACTCCTGAAGTTGCTCTTTTTCGGAAGCACTTAATGCTCGATTATTATTGTACCATACAAAAATCTCGGGACCTATTTTATGGTTGTGCACATCCGCTAAATTTACAACTTCATAATAGGGCTGTAGAGAAACCCCCAGCGCAAGCTTAAGTTCAACGGTTGCAACCTGTACCGTTGAAGCGTTGATTGGGTCGAATATTTTGTCCCCTCGGATTTGGATGCCCTGCGTGGCAACAGACAAATTTAACTCAAACATAAGGAAAGTCTGCTTTGTTTAAATCTTTCTCAGTACACAATGGGTTTTTATCTGATTTTTCAATACGCATCGGATGGAACCCTTCACTTTTCCATCTTCAAAGCTAGCTTTAAACTCCTTATAAGTGCTGAATGTGCTCCCTACAGAAAGATTTCCTCCACCTGTGCAATATGGCTGTGTGACAATTTTGCTGAAGTTGCTTTCTGCTCACCACGAGGTGTGGAAGCGCTGGTGTCAGCTGCACTGCTGCCCTTGCACAGAACCACACCTTCTGACTGGGGGCTCACCGTGGATGTTACACCGCAGGCGTCGGGTGGCCCACACTCAGAAGGTGGGCTCTGCTCAAAAGCAGCAGAGCACAGTGGCACAGCAGTACGCCCAGTCTTCGTCACTTTTGTTTCTTTCTCTGTTCGCCTTTTTTTTCTTGCTCTGTTCCCTGTTTTATCTTTCCTCTTTGTTTTCTTTTCTGCCTTTGGATGCATCACTTTCTACATTCTTTTCTTTCCTTTCCAGGTGAAAATACTCCACGGTTTCAGTTCACTTTAACTGAAACCATGGCTGTATACAGCTGGGACTAAGTACAAGCCAACACATTAGCAACATGTTCCAGTTTGTCCCTGCATAAACCACTCGAGACTGAAAATGAAACCAGCTGGCCTGGAAATGGAATCAGCTGGAATCATTTGTTATAATGAAACCAGTTGGTGTGAATTATTATTATTGTTATTATTATTATTATTATTATTATTATTATTACTAATATTATTATTATTATTATCTTTCTTATGGCCATTCTCTTCATCCCAGAATACCTGTAGTGCAAGGCAAATAAGTGATAAGGGCTCGCTGCCTTCATGATGGTTTTTTTTATACATCTAATGCTGACAACATTTACAGTTCATTGTATGCCAGTACAAGTCTCATTTCAAAAAAGCACAGGGTACTTCAAGTAGTGCAAACAACTAAAAAACAGTTTGTGTAAAGCACAGGACATGTGCACAACCAAATATTGTTGTGTGCTGCATCGAAGTTTAAAGGGACTGGCACTCCCTTGCCTCCTATTGCCTTGCACCTCTCTGCCAGAGGAGGACATGGCACTGCAATTTATAGAAAGGCATAAAGCTACTCTGAAAAGGTCTAACTGCTTTGCCTCATACTGCCATCACCTGATCTTTTGAAGATAAGGTAAGGTTGCATGAAAAACAGGTAGCCGTGCATCAGTCATTCCCTAATACGTACCTCCTTCAAAAATCCAAAACATCCCCGAAATGTCCTGAAATGATGAAAATATTCTTGTCCTGTAGGGTGTGCCACAAGACTGGCTGATATATCTGAGTCCATTAAATGCAGTTAAAATATGTAGGTCTTTGTAAGGACATTATAAATACTGCCTTAAACAGTGTAACAGTGAAATACAGATTTAATGAGTAAACTGCAAATCAAGTGCAATGTTATCAATGCAATAATAATAATAATAATAACAATAATAATAATAATAATAATAATAATATTAATAATAATAATAATAATAATAATAATGAATATATTACTAACATGATTATAATAGTTTGTGGGGTTTCCACATACAAAGTAACTGATTGCAAGGATTAAAAGGGGTGCACAGGAAGGCAATGAGGTATATTTATAACAAATTCAATCTAACGAATTCTCCTACTGAGTTGCAAACGAAAGCTGGTCTATTAACACTACAAGGTAGAGCAAAAATAGCAAAACTAAAGATTTTGTTTTAATTAATTCATAGTGACATAAACATCGACCCGTAAAAAGTAATTTTTTTCTGTAATTTTAAGTTAACACCTTACAGGCACTCACAAACACATAATAAATACACTTTTAAATCAGGTTGCTATAAATATTCATACTTCCCCCAAACCATAAAAGAATGCAAACCAAATAAGTCCTTTTGGTACTGATGCCTCATCTTTCACTGTGTCCTTAGGTATGGTACAAGCATCACGCATAACCGAGAGGAGAGAAAACAAAGAAAGGAAAGCAGTATTTGCCGAACAGTGTAGTAAACAGCGTTTTCTTAAGAATTACATAGAAACTGCAGTTGGGTAAAGATAACTAGATGGCGCTATACCCCTACTCTCAGATTGGCTGCATGGGGGCTGTGCCTGGATATGCATAGAACGAGCGGATCTCTCAGTCTCCTTTATAGTCACCATACGTAGTGGAAGGTTGGTGGGGCAAGAACGAAGCAGAGTGGCAGGCACGTTAAAGACGCTTGCGCTCGGCTCCTTTGGCACGCGTCTCATCGGTGTTACCCATGCGTCATCTGCATTCTCGAACGCGATCGAACGCACAGACACATGCATGGACTGACGCTTCATCCCACTCATCATCAACCACTCCATGAATATGCTGTAAATTTTTTAAATTTTCTTTTTTTCTTCTGGAATTTAAAAATTTATTATTGTTTTTCCTCATTTTAACTTGCACATATGTTGTAATACCACTACTATTATTATATTCTAACAAAGCTTATTCAGCAGCTAAGTACCTCTATATCACCCTACATTTCATACAACACTACGCAGTATAGATTTAAAACTACGCTTCAAAGTTAGACTCCACTTATTTACTCATAAATTGTACCAATCTCTTGATGGAGTGATTCATAGACTGAATTATTTTAGAATTTTCTAACACATTTGACAAGGTCAGTCATAAACATTTACTTCACAATTAAGTCATCTGGACCTTGGCACTACCGAACAAAGTTTAGTACTTTGAATGCTTCGCATGAAATTGAACTCACTTTGTGCTCAGCTAAGCCCAGCTTATTTCTCATTTTAACTGCCAATGCCCCTTCCTTGCTATCATCTAAATTTCGTCATGATTTGCTGATAATAGTGTTGTCATTTGTGGAATTACTAACAGATACTATTTGTACCACAAGTTATAGATATATTGCTAAAAAAATAGGCTGGAATTAATCTGAAACTCCCGCACTAACTATAAAGTTAGTGCAGGATAAATTCCATATTTTTTCGTCACGATCGTAAAAATTCACGTGGCGGAGGCATACTCATGGCCACTAAAAAAGAACTATCATGCTCTCTAATCAACACATCTTCACAACTAGAATCATTATGGGTAATATGCCGTGCCCCTCCCGAAGCAATAATACTTGGCGTATGCTATAGGCCCCCTCGAACTGACCCAGACTTCCCCCGCAAACTTAACGAAATCTTATCCCAGCTAACTAATAAACACCCTAACGCACCTGTTCTGCTTTATGGGGATTTAAACTTTCCCTCCATTAATTGGCTCAATCAGGTTTCACCAACCCCGGGAAATACTGAAGCAAGAGGATTCGTCGATGTTTGCCTCAACTTTAACCTCATCCAACAGGTAACCGAACTAACGCACGTCACTAGTGAATCCTCAAACATTTTAGACCTGATATTAACAAATAGCCCCGAAATCATAAAATCTATTGCATACTTACGTGAAATCAGCGATCACAAAGTCATCCATACCATATTTACCTTCACCCCAAAAATACGCTCCATTTTCTGCAAAACGATTCTCTTGTATGATAAGGGTAATTATGAATTAATTAATCGTGAATTACAAGATTTCCTACCATATTTCGAACTCAATCTCGATTCCTGTTCTCTCAATGACAGCTGGCTAATGCTTAAGGACAAGATAACTGACTTGACTAATAAATTCATCCCCACAGTGAGCTTTACTGCCAATAAAGATAAACCATGGTTTTCCAAAAGTTTGAAAACACTTGAAAATAAAAAAAGCGCCTCTTCCGAGCTGCGAAGTTTAATGGTAATGCGTGCGCATGGGGCAATTACTATGCTGCGGAAGATGCTTATTATGCTGAAATTAGAAAAGCGAAACAGACATTCTATCACAATGATTTGTCTAAAATTCTGAAATCTAACCCTAGAAAATTCTCGGAAATCATAAACCTGCAACTAACACGAGACATCACGCTTACAAATGATAAAAATGAAGACGTAAGCGACACTGTTTGTGCCAATATCTTTAACATTGCGTTCTCATCAGTGTTCACTAAAAAAGCCAACGTACCGTTTCTTACGCCACCTACTACGACATTACCAGCGATGGCCCCTGTTGTGTTATCCGTTAGTGGCATTTCATCACTCATTGACAAATTAAAACTTTCATCATCAGCTGGCGTGGACAATATTAACTCTAAATTGTTAAAAAATACTAAGGAAATTATTGCAGTGTACTTTTCGATGATGTTCTCATTGTCACTCGAAACAGGAATTTTACCAGACGACTGGAAGGAGGGAAAGGTCATTCCAGTCCACAAATCAGGTAACAGACAGTCCCACCTAAATTATTGACCCATCTCTCTAACAAGCGTCGCCTGCAAAATCATGGAACATATCATATATTCACACATCATGAACTTTTTTGACACAAACAATTTTTTTCATTCTTCCCAGCACGGATTTCGTAAATCATTATCCTATGAATCCCAACTTGCTATATTTATTCATGATATACACTCTTCTCTCGACCATCACTTTCAGACCGATGCAATCTTTCTCGACTTTGCAAAAGCCTTTGATAAGGAACCGCACAAACGCCTACTGTTAAAACTTTCCCAGCTGAACCTGCACCCCAACATTCTTGCATGGACCACACAATTTCTTACTAACCGCTCTCAGTTCGTCTCCATTAAAAATACCCGTTCTAGCTCCCTCCCAGTAACATCCGGCGTCCCCCAAGGATTTGTACTCACACCCCTCTTGTTCCTAATATATATTAATGATCTTCCTGTTCATGTATCTTCCCATATCTATTTATTTGCCGGCGACTGTGTCATCTATAGCACAGTTACTAACGTTTCTGATCAAACTACACTCCAACAGGATCTGGATCTCGTGCAACAGTGGTGTGATCTTTAATTAATGAAGCTTAACCCTACTAAATGCAGACTCACCTCATTTAAATGCCAGCGCAATCCTTTATCATTCTCATACCTAATCTCTAATTCCGCTTTCGAACAAGTTCAGTCATAAATACCTAGGCGTCACCTTAACATCTGACCTTTCCTGGAACACTCACATAAACAACATCATATCATCCGCGAACAGACCCCTCGGTTTCCTAAAGCGTCATTTGCGTCACGCACCACTAGACATAAAACTTCTGGCTTACAAATCGCTCATCAGACCTAAATTAGAATATGCAGTGCCCATCTGGAGCCCGCACCAGATATACCTAATAAACGAAATAGAATCTGTACAAAATCATGCCACTAGGTTCATTCACTCTTCATATTCATACGAAATAAGCATATCATCCCTAAAACATGACATTGATATTGATAATCTTTCTGTGCATCACTGCATCACCAGCTTCTGTTTGTTTCACAAGTTCTTTCACAGTTCCCTCAATCAAGCACCTTACATCATCCCAACAACGTGCATATCTCACCGCACAACCCATCCTTATTCAATCGCATGCCCACGCGCTCGCACTACTACTTTTGCTGCCTCATTTTTTCTTCGCACAGCAATGGACTGGAATGGCCTTCCCCGTGACATTGCAGCCATCACGTGTTCATCAACATTTGCGCAAAACATAAATACATATTGTTTGTCAGAAGATCACTCTCTGTAACCTCCATTTGTTAACCTACCCCTTATGTAATACCCCCTCACCGGGGTCTTTAAGATAATAAAGTGAAGTGAAGTGAAAGTAAGCAATGCTAACCACATGCTTGGCTTGTGCCAGAAATGTCGCACCACTCCTTCCTTTCTTGATGTTAACGTACAATCAAACCAAAACATGTGCACGCATGTGCCTTTAACACATTTTGTAAACAGATTTGTCCAATGCCTATGAACAAGCCTTACCAATGCCTTTTGGCCTGTTTGACACTTCAGGGCCTTCGATGCACTGTAAGGGCACAAAAAAACTTGTGGGTCTTAAAAGTGACTTGTTTCAAGACTTTGCAATATGATGGTTGATTGAAAGTGATAAAATACTGAAGTTGATAAATGAGTTAGTTGTGGTGTCTGGTATAATAATATGCATACTCTGTGAAAAAGAAGCAAGCATGCAAATTACTAAATCCATAATGAAAACATAATGACATCAGTGCAAGATTGGTTGTTGTGGTAACTCACCTGCAGTTTAATCGTAATGATGGAATATGAATGTTTAACTATCTTGAGTTTTAATGAACTGGCATTTAGTTTGTGAATAACAGTATGCTAAAGAGCATGTACATATTCTTGTTTGGTTGTACAACAACAGCGTTAGGAAATATTTTTAAAAAATGAGTGGTAAAAAATTTGTGGCACAAGCCAAGAACATTATTAGCATTGCTCATTTTGTAGCCAGCCTGGACATTCCAGAATAATTTAACAGACATCTGCCCAGCCAAGTATTTAAAATTACCAAGGATGTTTCAAGGGATGACTACATAATAATTGCACCTGCATGCATGAGCTCGTGTCTCTCAAGTTTCATGCATGTGCTTCGTCATGGCAGAGCGTGGTGCAAATACACCCAATGGTTGTCAGCCACTGTTTGGTACACAAGTTGTGCAGCAAAACGAATTTGAAATAAAAATTAACACAAAATGTTTCATTGCTATTTCCCAGTTGATGTATTATTTCCATTGCAATATAAAAACAAGTACATCAAATACTGGCTGTATCTTCCTTTGCAGCTATGATAAGGACTCCTAGAAATCTTAAAAGTAGGAATCGAGTATATGGCGAAAACATCAAGCCCTTAAAATCTACAGAAGTGTTAAGAAAGGGTAAGTGACAATTGTATAGGTAGCAAAATCACTTTCCTAGAGCGAAGCAGCCAGCTGCACTAGATAAGCTGTCTTGTTTAATGCGTATAACCTGCCAGGGATGAAATTTATGATACTTTTACACATATTCTCTTTATTTCAATGCATTTAACATTTTAAATTATATTAAACTAGTAAAAAATGTTTAGTTCTACAAATAAAGGCGAATGAATCAAATAGAACAGTTTTCAACTTGGTATGTGAAATCGTAGAATATTTTGCACACCCTTCGAATTTGGCAGTTGCAGAATTTCCCTGGGACACATACTTCTCCATATGGGCTTTACATGTTTTCTAGAGAAAGCTTCTGGGTTATCATCGTGAAATAATTTTTTTAATTAAGCCATCATAGCAAGTGTTATACTTGTACTTCATTTGTTTTTTGCAAAGCAGTTGTAGGGTTCACATATCTCTATTTTCAAGAAATATGAAGTGAATGAATGAAAGTATAGTTAGACAGCTAACTGAATGATATAATGACCCGTATGGACTATGACCACTGGAAGGGTGGAGTGTGTGTTGTTACACGTGGACTTACAGGCTGTTAAGGGTAGGTAGACAAATATGGCTGATTGTGTGTAAGTATTAGGGCATGTCAGTTCATATTAATTACCAGACAAAGATTACAGGCAGCAGTCGTGATAGATGTGAACTGTTGGAAACAGTTCAAGCTGGAAAAGAAGTGGTGTATTTAATTGTGACACATTTGTTGAAACTTTGAAAACCAGGAAAATTTCTCGAGCAGGCAATGTTAAGTGATGTTTTTGATGACTGTGTCATTGGACACTGTCACTCTGCACATGTGTCTGTTTCCTTATATATTTTCTACCAAAGCCACAAACAAAGACAGTTGGCAGTTAACTCGCGTCCTGTTTCCTGTCTTATGCAAGTGTCATTTTGCACTTTATTACCTTAGAGGTACTTGCTGCTAGGCAGGTTGGTATAACATTATTCGGGAAAATTCTAGACGATGCGAATGTGTGGTGCAGAGTAAATATTTTCTGTAGTTCAGCTGCAACCGATGCTCTTTTTCTGTGCTTTTTCATTTTTCCAGTGGTGCTTGGGCATTTATAATTTTCCCCCTTAGCTTAATTACCTCCCTGAAGCTATGCATCATCTTGCCCATTAACAACCATTATTAAACTATTGTATGTGGCATTGTTGATGCAAAATGACCTTAGAGTATATGCTAAAGCTCCTGCAGGATCACCGGCTGAATGTGACAACCAGTTCACCATTTATAGGACCCGAAGTATTGACATTTTCAATATATCTGTTCGCACAGTGCTTCATTGGAGTCATGCAAGCTTAAAATATGGTGCTCCCACAGAGAAATTTTTCTTCCTGTGCTGTGACCAACGGGAAAACTATGTAGACAATAATGAAAAGAGATCACAACTAGGCTTAGCTGTGTGATGTCTGCCTCAATAAAAATGTAATAAATTAATGCAAGTGTGCTTATATCACCATGGTGTTGCCAGTTTATTACTACATTTGATATGAATCTCTTCTCGCTCCACCATGGTGTTCCTAAGGGTGTACACAGTCTTACCTCTGAGACAGCATTGCCAGAACTAATTTCACTGTCACAATGTTGAACAGGTGTGCAACAAGCATGCGCCAGTGCAGAGAACACAAGAGAAGTGGTCACTGCTTGCATGTTCAAGGTCGTATGCACGCACACCGGACTATGATTTTGCAGTGTCTCACATTTTGAGTGGAGTATACATCGTGATGGCGGGAGCCATCTCTGTGATCACCAGCTAGACTGTCACAATGTGCATATTGTTGCTTCAGACAACTGTTTAGGACAAAAAAAGGGCACCGTAGAAAAAAATATTTTTAGGCTAATGTAAGGGCTTGTGGTGAGAAGACTCAAAAGGTATATGGTGTGTCATCTTGCAATAGAGAAGCAACATTTATACCTAGTTTATGTTAGTAGGAGTCTGCTAAACATTGGCCATACAAGCTTGTGGCTAGAGAAGGATGATGCCCAGAAGATGCCCTCCTGAAATTTTAACCTGCACCGTCCTCCCTTGCCCTTCTTGGTGCACTGGAATTTTTGCCCTATAGGTACTAATTCCTTTAGTGGGTACTCTTGAAGGGCTTCTGAATAAGCTCACTCTTACCACCTGCTTTACCCAAGGGCAAATCCTACTGTTGCAACTTGTTTGCTTGGCAGAAATTTTTAACAGGAAAAGAAGCTTCACTCGTTACACAAATAAAGCTACAGCATTGCAAGATTACTATGATGTTATGTACACAGACCTCCCACATAGAACTCACTAAAATATCACCAATTACCTCTATGGTGAGCCTGATTATGCCTTAAGACAGCATGTAAGTTTCTTTATCCTATACTTTTTAATCAGTACATGAACCTTGAAAAAACAAGATCGTCACGTGCAGTCCATAAAACCAGTGCTTATGAACTGTAATGATGCCATCGAAAGCATCAGCGAAAGTAAATTCACCCTGCTGGAAAGCAAATTCTGCGTGAAGCCTGTAAATGTAATGTTAACAAAGTCTTCTCGACAACTTCATTATGTCTATTTCTGCAATTTGCATAATCCTGTTTCATACATATCTTGCTGCTCACCCTATAATTATTGACATCTGAGTGTTACTCAAGTGACCATGCTCATTTAACATACCTGCAAGCCTCAGTGCTAACCTAAAGAAATTGGGGACTTTAATAAAGTAATGCTCTCTAATGCTCACCCCTTCAAAAAAAGTTTTTAGCATCCCTTGAAAACCTATTCTTTAAAAATTTGACCATCAGAGATGCGATGTATCTCCACACCTGATGACAGACATTTGTCCAATTACAGCCACATTATAACAACAAGCAGCTTTTGTAAAATGCGTGAACACGTGCCATCATCTCAGGTTAACATGTTTCCTGAAACCAGCTTGCTCTTAGTTATGCGACAGAATGGTTTTCATAAATCATTTTCTTGCTATGCTCAACTTGCCCCATGACAAACTCTGTGTTTAATTTTAGACCATTCTTGGGGAGCTATTTTTCTTAATAACTAAAGAAAGCCCGATAAAGTGAAGCATGAGCTTTTAAAAGGAAATTCGCAAAACATGCACAATCGTCTCCAATACCTAGCCTGAGTATATATTTTACTAATAATGATCATTTTCATTTTAGAGCACATATCTGATCGCACAAAATCTGGAGTGCCAAAGAGTCATTCACAGGTATTTTTCACTTCTTTATTGGGGGCGATGCAACAATTTTAAATTATTCATGCGATATACTAGAAGTTTTTTGCAGTGTGAATCACTTGCCACAATAAAAAAAATAATTATGGGGGGAACATATGGACTCTTTACAAAGGTTGAAGTTGGTGCTGATGCCGTCTGTCGCATGACCAGTAATGAGACAAAGCACGGCGCCTCGCATTAGGGCTAATAGCAGTGCTACGCTTCCATTTCACACACACGCGCGCGCATAATGTATGCTTCACTGCAGTACACTGCAAGCACTTCACCCCATGACACTGCTGTATTGCGGCAATATTAACTTTTAAAAAGACCTTTACGGGTTAGCAATTGAAGCTCGACAATGCTCCCAGCGATGAAATTTCTATTTTATTACATTTTTTTCATTTTTATACACTTGCCTAAACTAGTGTTACCAGCCGTCCCGAATTTCGCTGGACTGTCCAAGACTTTGCCCGCGCTGTCCCAGTCGGGACAAATGTCCCCGATATTTTTCCGAACATTTCAGTAAACGAAAAAAAAGAACGTTTTGCGTTATAAAAGGCATGCCAAATAACGAGCGTCCATCTGATCACATAGAAAAAGAAATGTTGCTGTGGTTAGCTGCAAGGAATTTTAAACACTTCATCTGAACTTTAGCGTCAACTTTTACTAGAGCATTCTAGAGCGAGAGGAAGTGTCACGAAGAGCACATAGCAAAATTTAGTGCCACATCAAGAGACCAACGCAATGAAGAGAAGAAACAACGGATTTGTTTGGAAGGCACCGCAACAAAGAAAACTAATTTCCTCACCAACACACAACTACCTTCACTGTTGGTTACCCCAATCTAAACACACACTGCTAAGCAAACAAATTGCCATCATCTGCGACTGCTTAATAAAGCCACTCGGACAAGAACGTTCTCTAATTCCAACTTGTGCATTCCGTATCTATCTCGCGCACTTACGCAAGAACAAGCTTCAATGAAAGCGTTGGCACAGTATATACTTCCTCCCAAGTTACACCAGCTGTTTGATCGGTCCTCAAGCAACACGCATGCACCTACCATACATCCGCGTAGTACATGCATCAGACCAACATTCACAAATTGCGTTCCAAAGGCCTTTATTTTATGCTCGTTGTCATTGCTTGTAGATTTGGTGGCAAACACTTCGGGCTGGTAGGTGTTAATTCTGTGCTTCGGGCGAATGACGTTAACTACTCGATAAGCACGGATAAGAAGCTCCTGAACACGGCGACATCACAGGAATTAAGAAAAGCGGCAGCGACTTGCGTATGAATCACTTTCTCACAACAGAAAGCGACCACGACCCCACGGGCAGAGGCGGTTCTCATAATTTCAAACAGATTACAGTCCAATCCAACACCAACATCGGAGAAAAAAACATCACGACTAGAATACGATGAACCCGCCACAGACTGTGTGTCACAAGTTAGTGAGGAACTCTACCTGAACCACAGAATAACGAACGCCCAAATCGCCTGAAAAATGTTTTCCAACACACCGATTCTAACGCCATCTATTCATACACTTTAAGCCAAGTCAAGCCGGTTTTAAGCGGCTATTGGGTGAACCGAACGCTTTTGCCTCAAAATGGTTCGTGCCACCGGGGTAACCGAAACACTTCCCAAAAAGTGGGTGGTCCGCAGCGGTCGCGAGGGCGAAGGGAAGTGAACAGTCAATGAGGGAAATGAAGCCATGCGCAATCACTTTGACGTGGCCTTGGGAACCATATAGCAACCCTAAAAGTGTTTGTAACGTGTTGAAAAATGTTTAACTACTATTAATCACTATCAAAATGTGTTGGCACAAGTTTTCAAACGTTCGATAAGGAATACGGCATATAATAAACGTATTTTTTTCGTTATTGTTTTGAAATGAGGCTTAATTTAGCAGGACGGTAAGTAGTGACGCTAAGTACATTCTTGTTTCAAGCATTTACTGTTTCCATATCTCCACCACTATACAAACCTAAACGGCGCAACTTTCGAAGTTGTTGGCTCTGTCGAGCGCAATCATGGTGGAGGGCAACGGCACCAGTAGCCAACAGCAGCAGCGGCTCATCCGCGTTTCCGAAGCTCAGAGCGCGCTGGTGCTCGCCTTTATGGACGAACACTCTCAGCTCGTGGCGAAAGCAATCGAGCTGCGGCACGGCGTCACCGACCGGCGGCGGCTGTGGCAAGAGCTCAGCGACGCGCTGAACCATGAAGTGCCTGCGCAGGAGTGGCAAGCTTGGTGGCGCAGGCCGGTGCACGAGGCCCGCCGTGACGCCGCCGCCATCAGAGAGGCACAAACGTGAGGGACCGTCGAATGGCGCTGGCGATTTGTTCTTTGACATTGGTGTATATTTTCAGGGGCACTGGAGGGGTTTGGCTGCCTTGCTTCCGCGGCCGGGTTCTACAGTTGATTGGGATGACACGCTTCAGTGGCGTCTTTGGTCTCACCTATCTACAGGTAAGCACTCTGCCGCCGCAGTATCGCAGCTTCCTGAGCGGTGCCATGACAGAGTTTGATATCTGAAGGGGTGCCTTTAGCGGAACCTTGTTAAACGGGAATATAGCGCAGGAGAAAGTATTAAAAAGTGGGTAGGTTTATTAACTAAAATCTGTTTTCAGCCCTTGCAGTACAAGGGGTATTAATTTATCATAAAACACGCAATGCCTGCGGGCAAGTGCATGCACTAAAATGGTAATACATATCAATGACCACTGAATAGCTGCAGAACATTTCCGCAGATGTTTAGTACGTAAGGTTGCAAAATAGCCAGAGTAACGAATACCCACTTTCTGAAAGATCATGCTTACTACACTTTCCAGCAGGCGGATGTTCCCACTGCTGTGGTGGAAATGGATGTGGAGGCCACTGAAGCGGCTGAAGATGGCAGTGACACAGTAACACGCAAGCATCTGAGAACTTAGTGCTTTATTGAGCGCAGGACCGGAACCATGAGCAGGGCGACAAGGTGCTCAAAGTGAGTAGACCCTTTGTTTACATTTTACATAAGGGGCGTAAGCATTCTCCATGCTCTGTTATGATGACTGAAACCAACTTGGGCTGTAAACAAGAACCATGCATTCTATGAGGGCATGGTATCGGGTATCTGCAATAATAAACTGCCGGGCAAAAGGTTGGTTAGCCCTGAAAAGGGCTGTTTCATGGTGAGAGATGCATTTGAGGACATTAATAAAGAGTAGGTTCAACAAATGTTTGTTGGTCCGCACGAGGAGGGCATAGCTTGTACACAAAGCTTCACACTTTCAAAGGATGCCATCAGGCCAGTTGATCTTCAACTGAGGGGAAATCGTTGTGCCCGTTGCAATTCTTGGCAGCAGCAGCAGCTTCCAGCCACGAGATGGTGAAGGGTTTACCGGCAGCTCACTTAAACATTTACACCATGATGATTCATCGCAGGTGCTGCGGGAGATGAAAAAATGAACCACCCGCATCGCTTCTGCTGCACGGCGTGTGGCAGCGGCACAGGAAAAGGCGGCAGCGGTGCAGGAGGGCACTGGCCATGGCTGAGGGCTTTCTGCGAGAAAGAGATACGTAGTTTAGTTTAATTTTTCGTCATGTGTTCAATGTTTTTTTTTGTCATCATTTATTAATGATTTGTCGGTTGCAATGTGTTTAGGTGCAGCTGTTCATGTTCAATTTTGTACGCTTCGGGAGACATATACATAGTTTAGTTTGTTTTTCACCATGTTTTCAATTTTTTATCATTCATAATTCGTTTAGTGTTTTTAATATGTTTACGTGTTGCTGTTCATGTTCTATTTTATACGTTTTTTGTTTGCATTTAGTACATATTACTAGATTTAGGTTAGCATTTACTTTGTACAAGGAGTACAGCATTTTTATGTTCGATATATGCATTTCTCAATGTATGTTCGAGCTGTTCCAGTGGAAGTGTTTTTTCCCCACATTTCAAAGGTGTCTAGTCATTTACATGGAGACCACGAGTGTATAGTTGGCATTTTCTGCTAATGTTTCTGTGACATTTGTATTGTCCCACTGTGTTTTCTAGCTCACTGTGCTTTTTATGCAGCATTACCACATAGTGTAGTAATCTGATATCTTTTTGCATCACACTGTTTTACAGTTCACTCTGATATTTTCATTTCAGCACAATGAGGCTAAGGTGCAACAACTACATTCTGAGTCTTGTTTGAGAGCGCTAATCTAGTAAGTGGTCATCTCGCACAGTTTCACAAATGAAAATGGTCATCATCACAGCCACATGCCAGCGATTCATTTCATCTAGTTTTCATTGTAAACAACTCGTTGCGGGAATAAATTTTGAACGTGGTATGGTTTGGAAGCCACGAGATGGCTGAGCGAATTTATCATGCTGTATGTAATCAAAACAACTCGCCTGTTGTTTGCCGTCTTGATTTGCGTATTTTTTAGCATTGCAGCATGACTGCAGTCGAGAATTCAAATCAATTGTTATTTTAACATTCATACAATGTTTAGGACAATGAGCAAAAAACCAGCACAACTTGACGAGCACAATTGCTCGTCAATCCTGGCGTGCACAATTGAATGCTTGTAGTCAGTCACTATGAGAAGATATGGACTTATTTATCATGCATTAATGCGACATGTTACTAATGGAATCGCGATTTTTATGCGTTCTGGTGAAAGAAAGTCCGAGACGTTGCAGCATTGTTCGCACAATTTCGTGATAGCAACATTCAGCACAGAGTACCTCTCATATACGCTTGCTCCAATCTAGTCTGTTGTGATTGTGATCACTGATATGGAAAAGGGTGTTTCTGTTGCATATTTTATGTGCCATTTAAAGAAAATGCAGCATTTTGACATTGCCACCTTGCTTCATATTGAAGCACGAGTAAGTACTTTGTGTATTCAAATGTGGCAAACACAGCCCTGTCATGTCTATATGCACTAGAATCAGTGTAAATAAATTATGTGTGGGATATGAAAACTCACCGTTCCTGTGTACTTCAAAAAAGGTCCAAGACAGCGCTGCGCTGCTGCCGTCTCTGAGCATATGGCTCCCCCTTGGCTCCCCATCATCCTCAGCTGGTGGCATGTCCACAACATACTCGTACAACGTCCAGTCGCCTGCATGCAACGCAATGTTGTGGAGAGCAAAGCAAGAATAGATGATTTGCGCTGCCCGATCAGGGTTGTAGAGCATCATTCGAAAGTGCTGCAAGCAGCAGAACTTGCTCTTCAACACGGCGATACATCTTTACACAACATTACGCATGGATGCGTGCTCCTTGTTTTATCGGCCTTCGGAGGTGTTGCACGGTTGACTGCCATGGACTGGAATTAGGAGCCATGGCTTGAGGGGATAGTCTGCGTCTCCTGCAATATAAGCATAAAAGCTGAGTGCTCTGCCCAGATAGTACACATTAACACTTACCAAGCAGATATCCGCCAGGCTGCAGATGTGCAGCTAGGCGTGCACGCAGTGAGTTATGTTCCCACACCCAGGAGTCGTGGCACGAATCTGGGATTCATGGGTCCATGACAAGGATGTGCAGCCATGCTTTGCACACCTGCGATGAGGAGCGATATAAAATAGTACTGCATTTATACTCAGAATAAATCCTTTTTTTCTACGCATACGCAGGAAACAATGCGTACTAGTACAGTAATTGATACAAGGAGCTTCACTTAGAAGGAAACACAGGGTGTAGCACAAGTGAGGGCAACAACCCCACCTCTGCTGTACACATGGCTACGACTTCCACTGAATGATCGATAAGTGAAAACCTACGCATTACTCTTGGGAAAGAACACTCGTAAATGCCAAAGCCAGCTCGTGCAGTTGTGATTGTAAGCACTTTCGTGTTGGAAATACTTCCCTGTCGTGTATATATTTCTGCTACGTCTGCTGCCCATATTGCCGATTACCTCTAAAATGCACAACTCAATTGCGCATGCATGCCAGTGCAAAAATGGCAACTGGCTCACGCACAAAACACTTGCCACTTATTATTACCGAGGCCTTGCGAGCCACCAACTAGCTCGCACCCAGTTCCCAGCAGGTTCTTTTTTATTCGTTACATTATTACTTTTTCCGGCTTTGGCGTCACAACTGAACAATTGCTCCGATGGGCGAGTAAGATAGGATCCTAAGGGTACTTACGATCATGACGTTCAGGACATAATAGCCCTTTCTGGACATGAAGCTCGCCGTGTCAGCCAGTCTGAATCCCTCTGGCTTGCAAATGGTGACCAACGTGCCATCGGCATACGCCAGCACCCCTGGGATGCAACCGTGGCTCGCTGGCATCCGATGACAGGGACAAGTTCGTCACACAAGCTACGGACTGTTCCTTCGGACAGACGAGAACATTGCCGGGACTCTTCTTCGGTGAACTTTTCAAATGCATCTTTAACCTCGCTTCGTGGTGGTGGTGGTAGTGGTTAGAAGGAAGAGAAAAAAGGCACCTAATTTCTGTCTGCCTTCAGGCGACACGGCGCAGGGCTTTATAGGGGTGGGGGGAAGGAGGGATAAAAAGAATAGACGGAAAATAGACGAAGAAGTAGACAGGCAAGCGACGGAAAAGAGAAGGAGATAGGAAAGTGGGGATCCGGTCGAAGCAGTCCAAGGGCGGGGCGCCACAATGCGAGAGCTGCACGGCGTCAGGAGACCGCGGAGGGCGAACCAGTCGGCGGGAGCTACACTGGCGTCGGAGATCGCGATGGCACAACCGTCCAGCTTGAAATCCTGCGAGCGAATCTCGTTTCGTCGTCTCTGCTTGGCTGCAGCTGCCGCACAGGTGAGACGAAAAACCACGGAGGAAGGAAAGGTAGGAGAGGGCATGCCCAGCCGGCGCGGGGCGTGAAAAGTGTGGCGGAAATGACATCATGGCGGTCATATTCATGAGGCACAATAGCGGCGTTGCTATGGTTACGTGTTGCGCAGTGCAGCTGGTCTAGCAGTGAGCGGTCGCGGCTGGCTGCGGAATGTGTGCCTCCCCAGGTCTCGTGCTGAGCCGTGGCGGACAATATCTGTGCGCTGCGCCGCGTTATTGGTTACGCAGTGTTCTCCTGGCAGTTACATTACTTTTAGCAACGTTTACAAATCCCTTTGTCCATCACGGGGTTTCAAGAGTGCGTAGAACAAGTGCATATCCATGCGTCGTGCGGTGGATGACGCGGATGAAGCAGTTAGTGTTCAGCGAAATTGCGTTGGGCACCATGACGAAGCTGAATGACGATGAACACCTTGCAGGTCAGTGACAGTTGAGCAGTGCTCCTGCTTGTGACAACAGACGACGCTGTTGAGCCCAGCAAGACGCCATGAGGAACATGTGCACATACGTAATTTTGTGTTGTGTGTGTACAGTAAGAACTTGCATGTGCGTATTAAAACACCTTTTCTGTTCCGCTTGGTACACTCTCCACCAGCATTGCACGTAATCTCAACGTAACAGCAACCGCGTTCAACTGTCACTAGCACCGTGCTCAAAGTCACCACGGTCGCAGAATGCTGACGCCGGTGAGTTTCACAAGGACACAGTGGCAGGACGCTGCGTCGGCTGCGTGGCGGAATGCAACCGTACAAGGCGCACGACCGATTGTGTTGTCTGTACAGTTGCTTAATTAATGACGTGAAAGCACTCGCCGTTGTCAGTGCATCTAGCGCGCGTTCTCTCGTAGTTGCTTTGTTGTCGGCGAGCTGTTACTCCCTGTTATTACTCGGACAAAGCGATTTCGCTGAAGGTGTCCCGCAGGCTCAGAGTGATGAGCCCCGTTCCATTAGTTTCGGATCGTCACGACACACGCGCTGCGCAGCCCACGTGCTTTCCGAGCCGGAGAGAGAGTCGTGCCTTCTGCTTTACATTCGGATGTAAACAAGCGAGGAGAATTTGCCTAGTCAATATGGCCGATTTCCGGCTTCATCCCGACTTCACACGGAGGAAGGAACCGTGCCGGCTTCACAACGAGTGACGTCAGGGCCTCTCCTACCTATCCTTCCTCCGTGCGAAAAACCGTGGCAGTGGGAAACGCCATGTTGTCCAAGTGCCCGGATGCTGAAAATCGCGAAGCTCTTACATTTCAATCCAATCCAGGCCACCTTGCAGCCATTTCAATTCATCCGGTTTCTTTCGAACGGTTTTGCCGACCGTTCCTTCGCCTTCCTCCGAAAACCAAACAAAAACGGTCACGTGACACCCCAACCCACGTCACTCAGAACGTCACCGCAATCGTCACGGCTCGTATAGGCCAACCGCGTGCAACTCAATGAGGCAGACCGCCTTTGTTCGGACTTGAAATTTGAATATAATCGCACCACAGATTTATCTTTTTTTTAAGTAGTGAGGTTGAGGATTCGTACTTTGTAGTGAAGGGTTTAATTTTCACTCGTGCCTTGACTTTAGCCACCAATCAGATAACCTCCTTCTAGTTAATCCTACCCGCTTAAAGTGTATTTTGCCCTCCCTGTCCCTAAACCCAAATGCTTTGAAAAACTCTGCGCCATCATCCTGAACTATAGGGCGAAGCCCTTTACAGAACATTATCAAGTGTTCGGCAGTTTCTTCTTCCTCTCCACACGAACTGCATACTGTGTCTACCCCTTCGTATTTGGCCCGATATGTCTTGGTTCGCAATACTCCCGTCCTGACCGCAAATAGTAGAGAACTACCCCGAGTATTATCATAGATCCTTTCCTTGGCAATTTCTTGCTTAAAAGTTTGATAGATCTCCAGTGCGGACTTGTTAATCATGCCAATTTTCACATGTCAGTCTCCGTTTCCTTGACTTTCTTCTTAACCGATAATTTTTTTTCTTGGTTTTGCCACCTGCTGTTTTCTAAGTATTTACCAGTCAGTTTCCTCGTTCGCTTCCTCCATTTTGTATCAACATTCTTCATGTACAAGTAGGTAAAAAGCTTCCTAGCCCAACGCTCCTCCCCCATTTCTCTCAATCGCTTCTCAAATTTTATCTTGCTGCTAGCTTCCCTGCCCTCGAATGATGTTCATCCCGTATCACCTTGTACTCCCTGATTTGGTGTATTCCCGTGAGCTCCTAAAGCAAGCTTACCTATTCCACGTTGCTTAATTTCTAATCTTGCTTGAACTTCTGATCTCATGCACGAGACCGCATTGCCGAACGTCGGCCCAGGAACCATGAACCCTTTCCATATTCCTCTCAGAACATCATACCTATTGTAATTCCACAGTGCCCTATTTTTCATCACTGCTGCATTCCTGTTACCTTTAGTTGTCACGTATATTTCGCGTTCCCTTAGGTACTCGGTCCCATTGCTTATCTATATGCCGAGATATTTGTATTTATCTGTTATCTCTAGCCTGACCTCCTGTATTCTAAGCTCACTACCTTCGTTATCATTGAAAATCATGACTACTGATTTTTTCTTACTGAATCTAAAATCTAACCTATCTCCCTCATTACCACAGGTATCCATCAATCTCTGCAAAATCTCCTTGTTGTCGGCCATTAGCACTACATTGCCACCATTGATGAGCAGCAACAAATAGAGTCAAACACCCGTAAATCAGAAAGCGCCGTAGGATTGCTCCGCCGGTTTTGCAATAAGAATTCAGGGATGCGCAGGGATACGTTACTTATGATATACAAACTTTACGTACGCCCAATTCTAGAGTTTCGCTGCGTTCTGTTTTCTGGAAGTGCTGACTACAAATTAAGACCTCTTATATTGCTAGAAAGGCAAGCTCTGCGGCTGTGTCTCGGGCTACCTAGGTGTGTCGCGAATAGCGTGCTTTATTTGGAAGCTAGAATCATTCCACTTGATGCTAGATTTCGACAGCTTACTGTGGAAGCATTTTCAAAACTTTACAATGCACCCCTCTTTTGTTCTCAGACACTTTTCATCAAACATCCAGTTTCTTTCTTTCAGCGCCCGTAGTCTCGTTATCAAAGACCCCAAGTCATTTTCGTCGAGTCTCTGTTATCAAATCTTTACGTTTCCCTCCGGCATTTAACTCCCCAAACCCAATGCTCGGTGCCAGTTGACTTAATTTTCGATGATATTTTTCCAAAAAATGCCAAGTTACTTCCAAAGCATGTTCTGGAGGGCCTCCTTCAAGACCATCTAAGTCATTTTCCTAAATACGTAGTAATTTCGATGGACGCAACGCAAAATGATGATGATGATGATGATGATGATGATGTTTGATGTTTTATGGCGCAAGGGCCATTTCACGGCCAAAGAGCGCCAGTTCATCTTACTAAAAAAAATGGGCAATGATTGTGATAAGCGGCTGTATAAGGGGCATAAAATTCCTCGCAGTAAAGCGGGTAAAAACATACAAGTAATAAAATCATGACCATGCCGTGAAAGGTGTGTGTGGTGTGAATAGGTGACAAAAGTTGGTGATAATGAAAAACGATGGTGGACATGTATGGCATTAGCACAAGTACCTCACACGTTAGTACCCTTGCGTGCAAGGGCCGTGAGGCAAGTGCTTTCCTGTGTAGCCACCGCAGCAAAAACCTCTCTAGAGAGGTCGTGCTACGGTATGCCCGGGTATATGATATGAAAATATGAATTTCCTTTAAAACGCTAATAATGATTTGTGACTAAAAAGCGGTTCCCTACCGACGAACATTGCAGGGTGTAAAGGTATATGTTGTCGGTAGGATAGTGGGAAGTGTTGTCTTCTTAGATTGTCTAAATGTTTACATTGAATTAAAACGTGAAGAACTGTTAATGCCTCACCACATTTATCACACAATGGTGGATCACCACCGGACAAAAGATGTGTGTGTGTCGTGTATATGTGTCCTATCCTGAGTCTTGTTAGTGTTACCTCTGTTAGACGTGATTTTGATACTGGTGGCCAATGGCCAAGGTGTGGCTTGATAACGTGTAGTTTGTTTTGTGTGTGTGTATCCCACTTGCTCTGCCAGTAGTCCCTGAGTTTTCGTTTGAGAGACGGCTTAAGATCAAGGGCCGGGATTGATGTCGGTGTAACGGCGGTGCTTTCGTGGGCGGATGCAGCAAGCTGATCCGCCATCACGTTGCCTTGAATCTCACGGTGCCCTGGCACCCAGCACACAACATGTCTGTTGAGTGTGTAGAGGGTGCAGAAAATGGAGCAAAGTGAAACGAGGACAGGGTTTTTTGTTTTTTAAGACTGTGCAGAGCCGTTACCACACTGAGGGAGTCTGTATAAATTACTGCTTTTTGTATTTGTGGTTGTTTGATGTGTTTAGCTGCCACAAGTATCGCGTAAGCTTCCGCTATGAAGATACTTGTGCCTGGATGTAGAGGGCCAGCATCCGAAAAGGAAGGGCCAACAGCAGCGTAGGACACAGAAGAGTTAGACTTAGAGGCATCTGTAAAAAACTCAGGACGTGTGTATTTGTGTTGAAGTTCCAAGAAGTATGTTCGAATATGGGCAATAGGCGCATGTTTAGTAACTTATAAAAAAGACACATCGCAATCTATAGTCTGCCACTGCCACGGTGGCGGGTATGCAACAGGAGCCATTAAACTGTGTTCGAGTGACACTCCAGTGTCCTCAGCTAGACCCTTCAGGCGAACTGAGAAGGGCTGCCTCATTGAAGGCCTGTTTTGAAAAAGAATGGAGCTCGATAAGTCATTAATAGTAGAGTATGAGGGGTGCCTCTTGTCTGCTTTCACCTTAAGGAAATATACAAAGGACATGTAGGTTCTTTGCAGATGAAGCGACCACTCATTTGACTCAACGTAAAGGCTTTCTACGGGGCTGGTGCGAAAAGCACCCGTAGAAAGGCGGATGTCCGAATGGTGCACGGGATCCAGCATCTTCAAAGCACTTTGAGTCGATGACTGATAAACAATGGCCCCATAATCTAAGCGGGTGCGAATAAGGCTTCTATACAGGTTCATGAGGCATTTCCTGTCACTACCCCACGTAGTACGTGACAACACTTTTATAACATTCATGGCTTTTAAACATTTTGTTTTTAAATACTTTATGTGGGGTACGAAGGTCAACTTGTTGTCCAAGATTAAGCCTAAGAATTTATGCTCGGCTTTGACGGACAGTTGTTGCCCGTTCAGTTGAATGTCGGGTTCCGAGTGCATGCCTCTCTTTCGAGAGAACAAGACACACGTGCTTTTTTGTGGGTTAAGTCGAAATCCGTTTTCATCTGCCCATTTGGAGACCTTATTTAAACCAAGCTGAACCTGCCGCTCACACATGGCCAAGTTGCATGACTTGAAGCCAAGCTGAATGTCGTCGACATATGTACAATAGAACATATTGCGAGGAATGGACAAGTGCAAAGAATTCATCTTGATAATAAAAAGTGTGCAACTAAGCACGCCACCTTGTGGCACGCCTGTTTCCTGGACAAATGTTTGGGAGAGCACACTGCCCAGACGGACACGGAATGTCCGGTTTGACAGGTAACTTTCGATTATGTGAAACATTCTTCCGCGCACACCAAGGTGGGACAGGTCTCTTAGAATTCCGTAACGCCATGTAGTATCATAAGCCTTTTCGATATCGAGGAACACACAGAGAAAATATTGTTTATGGACGAACGCGTCTCTGATCTGTGCCTCGATACGAACAAGGTGGTCTGTGGTGGATCTACTTTCTCGAAACCCGCACTGAAATGGGTCGAGCAAATTATTTGTTTCAAGAAAATGTACGAGTCGGCAGTTTATCATTTTTTCGAAGACTTTGCACAAGCAGCTTGTAAGTGCTATAGGCCTATAACTCGAGGGTAAAGAAGGGTCCTTGCCCTCTTTCAAAATAGGAACAACAATAGCCTCTTTCCAGGAGGTAGGAATAGTGCCAGAAGACCAAATAGCATTGTACAAACAAAGTAAGGTTTTTCTGGTTTCGTTTGGTAGGTTTTTTAACATTTCATACATCACACGGTCAGAACCTGGGGCAGAAGTACTGCAGGAGTTTAGAGACATTCGCAGCTCAGCTAGACTGAACGCTTGATTATATGCGTCGTATCCAGTGCATTTGTGTTCGAGTTTCTGCTTTTCTATTCTTGTTCTGTATTTTTGGAAAGTGTCAGTATAGTGGGATGAGCTGGACACCTGTTCGAAGTGTGCACCGAGGAAGTTTGCCTGATCTTCCAAGGTGTCACCCTGAGTGTTTACGAGTGGATGTGTGTGTACTTGTTTTCCTGCTATCCTACCGACCATGTTCCAGACTTTAGCTTCCTGTGTGTATGAATTGATCCCTGACAAAAACTTCTGCCAGCTTTCTCTTCTGGCCTGCCGACGCGTTCTCCTGCCTTGAGACTTTATTTTCTTGAAGGTGTCAAGATTTTCGGCTGTCGGTGAGTTCTGAAGCAGCCTCCAAGCTCTGTTTTGCTGTTTGCGCGCGTTTCGGCATTCAGAGTTCCGCCATGGCACACGCCGTTTTCCAGGGTGTCCATTTGTTTGTGGGATGCATTTTGTTGCAGCATCAATCAAAAATGCTGTGAAGTAGTTGACAGCAACAACAATGTTCAACGTACTTATGTCATTCCAACCTAGACGAGCGATGGTATAAAAGTGTTCCCAGTCGGCTCTGTTTATGAGCCACTTGGGAACACGTGATGGACACTCATTTACTGTATTTGTGCTCAAAACTATGGGGAAGTGGTCACTTCCGTACAGATTACTGATGACTTTCCACTGGAGTAGAGGCACAAGAGATGGTGATACTATGCTTAGGTCTATGGAGGAGTAGGTGTTATTGGCGAGATTATAATAGGTTGATTCTTTTCGATTTAGGAGACACGCGCTCGAGGAGAGAAGGAACTGTTCAATCAGTCGACCTCGCGCGTCATACCGAGAGTCACCCCATAGCCTGCTATGCGCATTAAAGTCTCCAAGGAGAACATAGGGCTCCGGAAGTTCATCAATTAAAGAGTGTAAATCACGTTTTTGCAGCTGATAGCTAGGAGCAATGTAGATAGTGCAGATTGTAATCAGTTTATCAAAAAGAACTGCTCAAACAGCCACTGCCTCAAGGGATGTTTGGAGTTGTAAGTGTTAGCATACAATTCCTTGATTCACAATGATGGCAACACCTCCGAATGATGTCATAGCATCAACACGGTCCTTTCGGAAAATAACGTATTTACGAAGAAAATTTGTGTGTTTTGAATTAAGGTGTGTTTCTTGTACACGCAGCACTTTTGGTGAGTGTTCGTGTAAGAGTTCTTGGATGTCGTCAAGGTACTGAGAAGGCCCCTGACGTTCCATTGTATAATTTGAGTGTTCATGGTGAATGTAAATTAGTGCTGCGTGTACGAAAAGCGAGTGGCTGTTTAGACAGGGAGTTTGAGTTCACTTAACAGGGCCGTCACCAGGCCCTGTTATCAGCTTTTTTGTTTTCTTGGCGCGCTCCAAGGAGCCACGCCGCTCTTTCGGCACCAAGGGTGCCGACGTATCCATTGCCTCCTCGGAGGCACTGGATGCCCGCACGTGCGGGGTGCTAGTTCGAGTTTCGGGCCTCGCCTGGTGAGGTGAGGCCTTGAGACCCGAGGACTCTGGAGTCTCCGGTCTCTGTTTGGGAGTAGGCGGTGTAGCCTGGGCTACAACCGCCTTGGGGGCAGGTGCCACAACCTCCGGCTCGGTATGCGCGGGCCGAAGGAGTGGCGAGGGCTGGTGCGGCGGTGCCCCCTGACGCGCCGCATTAGCGTATGTAGCTCCATAGAATGGAGCGACTCTTCGCCGTGCTTCCTTAAATGTAATGTTCTCCTTCACCTTCAACGTAATTATTTCTTTTTCTTTTTTCCAGTATGTGCAGGAGCGTGAATATGCGGCATGGTTTTCTTCGCAGTTTACACAGTGTGGCGGTTGTTTGCAGTTCTCAGACACGTGGCCTAGGACTCCACATTGTGCACAAGTCTGGCGACCGCGACAGGTTTTAGAGCCATGGCCATATCTCTGACATTGGAAGCAACGGCGGGGGTTGGGAATATATGGTCTCACGGATGTCTTTGTGTACCCAGTCTGAATAGTTTCCGGCAAATCGCTCGAAGCAAAGGTCAGTACTAAGTGTTTGGTTGGGATTTCCTTTTGATCTCTTCTGATCTTAATACGCTGTACGTTTGTCACAATCTGGCTCTTCCATCCTTCCAGAAGTTCAGCTTCCGTCAGCTCAAGCAAATCTACGTCCGATACGACCCCGCGAGATGAGTTCATGGACCTGTGTGGCGTAATACTGATGGGTGTGTCTCCAAACGTTGTGAGGGTGTTCAGTTTATCGAATTGGTTTTGGTCACGTATTTCAAGGAGTAGATCTCCACTGGCCATTTTGGTAACCTTGTACCCGGCACCGAGAGTTTCGGTTAGGCACCTAGCCACTATGAAGGGGGATACAGTTCTGGCTTGTTTGTTAGTTTTTTCGCAGTGTATAACATGAAAATGAGGAAAGATTTGTCTTGGACGGATCAAAAAATTGATGTCTTCGGTGCGTACCCGCTTTGAGGAGGCACGATCATTAAGTAAAGGAAATGCTTTGTGCATGCTAATTGTATGTTGTTCAGAAGCGTTGGCGGCCACCCACCACGGAGCCCAACGAGGGGACGCTGCAAGTTTGCGGATGCTGAAAGCTTGCAGACGTCAGCCGTACAACTCTGCTATAAGCCAATGCGCCTAGGCCAAGGTAGGCTATTTGCACAGGGTTAACCCTTGCCGCCAAGAAAATTGGAAGTAAGCAGAAGAGAGAAGTAGACAGGAAAGCTAAAAAAGTAAGAAAGACGAAGATGTAGGGAGAGAGAGATAGGAAAAGGCGACTGCCGATTTCCCCTGGGTGGGTCAGCCCAGGGGTGCCGTCTACGTGAAGCCGGGGCCAAAGGGGCGTGTTGCCTCTGCCGGGGGGCCTTAAAGGTCCAATCACCCAGTATTGGCTCAACCCCCAGGATCCCCTTTTCCCCGGACACGGCAAAGCCTACACACGGCTAGGCATGGGAGGGAGTAGAAACTCCCCCGTTAGCTCGGGTCCGTGGTGTCGCTACACACCAAACGCCTACTTGCGCAGGCGCCCCTGCGGGGGACGCAACGCAAAATCTTCAGAAGGCTGGAGTAGGTATTTTTTCTCATCAGCTTAATTGGTCTTTTGCGCTCCGATTGCCTGACTTCACACCAATTTATATCGCAGAATTTCTGGCTATTACATTGGCTCTTGGAAAACTAAATTTTCAGCAATCAAAAGCTATTATTATTTCGGATGCTTTGTCTGTATGTACACATCTAACGTCCGCAAAGAAGTCTCTTCTTCTCAGGATATTTTGGTTTCTCGTACCGCATAGCCTATCAGAAGTTCGGTTTATTTGGGTCCCCGGGCATGCTGGACTTGAACTGAATGAAATTGCTGATTCGCTCGCTTCGGCATCTTTAAATTTCCCGGTGGTGCTAGTAGCTCCACAGTTTCCTTTTATTACTGCCGAACGATTCAAACGCCTGTTAATCTTAAAAATGAACGAAACGTCGCTTCTACAATCTGAAGAATTTCGGAACACCGCAAATTGCCTTTCCCGTCGATGTGAGGTGACCCTCACAAGCTTTCGCTGTAGAGTTCTTCTGTTAAATTTTTATCTCAACAAATCAGGATTTTCATTAACTAACCTATGTGTTGTTTGCAATGAACAGGAAACAATAGATCACTTTCTTCTCACATGCCGCCGCTTCACCTCACTGCGCCGAATAATTCTTGAAAGACCGATTGGTAGGCTCGGATGGCCAGTCAATACATCCACCCTATTATCGTTTGGAGCCAGTCAGTTGGGTGTGGGCCACAGTGCTATTCTGTGAGCGCTACATAAATTCATTCAGTCAACCGGAAGGTTACGCTGCTAGTGGTACTGCCAGATATATCCAATTCTTTCTTCCCCTTCCTCATTATTGTTAATTTGTTTTATATATTCTGGTTTATCGTATTCTGCAATTTTTCACGTTTTTCAAAGGAACATTATTATTGTTTCTATCTAATTTATCTTTATTTTTTAGCAAGCGCTGTAAAAAATGATCTATCAAGAGGTACAGTGTGGCCAATCCCCCGGGCCCCATGTGGGTATGAGCCAAGATCTCCTAGGAGACAAGGCAAGACAAGACCATTGATGAATGAGCCGCTGTGGCTCATACTCGTTTTGGGCTGCGAAGAGAAAGAGAGCATTTTCGTTGCTCTGGTTCAGGTGAACTCCTGGCTGCAGGTCTTGTTTTGCTCATGACATTACTGGTGGAGACGCTGGGTACGTGTACTTCGGCTGTGTCGGCCATCGTGGAGACAGCTGCATCTCTCAGAGCAAGAAGCAGCCGCCGTCTGCGTGGGCTACCCCCTGAATTTGGTTCCTTGGCATCGACACCCAGAAAGATGGCAACTCCGATGACAAGCCAGGCGGTCCAAACCAGCGATGCCCATGGTTCTCTTCTCGCCCATGTTTTTCACGTGCCACAGACACTAAAGCCGTTCCATGGAGACATCTTCGAGGATTTTGATGACTGGCTCGACCACTTTGATCGGGTTGCCAGTATCAACGAATGGGACGATGTTCGCAAGCTGCGCCGTGTTTACTTCCACTTGGAGGATTCTGCGAAGACGTGTTACGAGAACCACGAGGGCTCCTTTGCAACCTGGCAAGAGTTTAGCCGTCAGCTCCGTGACGCCTATCGCAACACCGAGAGGAAGGAGAGGGCTGAACAAGCCATATCATGCAGAAACCAGCGGCCGAACAAACGAGTATCCATGTTTATCGAGGACATGCTTCGGCTCTTCAAGCGCGCGGACCCTGCCATGCCCGAGGAAAAGAAGGTGCGGCATTTGATGTGAGGAGTAAAAGAAGCGGTTTTCGCTGGGCTCGTGCGCAATCCACCGACAACAGCTGAACTACTGGCAATAGTCCTTGCATTGAGTAAAGTGCCGCAAGATCTATCAGCGGTGATTATTTTAACAGACTGTCTCTCGGTCTGTACTGCCTTAAGCTCACCAACTTTTTCGCGTACCGTAGAAACTTTCTACTCGCTCATTCCAACACATGTGCGACTCGTCCGACTAGTTTGGGTACCAGGCCATAGAGGTTTAGCTCTGAATGAACATGCAGATGCACTAGCTGTATCTTCCCTTGATTGTCCTGTTTTATCTATTTTGCCTACTTCGGAAAAATATCACAGCAGCACGCTTTGAAAAACGCACAACGGCCAATAACTTTGAAAAATCCCCTTTGTTTGTATCAGACTTCCCACAGCTAAAGTTCCCTTGGAAGAACAAGTGGTGTTCATCAAGAAAGGAAGAAATAGTGATTACCAGGCTGCGTTGTCGAGTCCCCTCATTGAACTTTTACCTTCACAGGTCGGGTCTGGCACAGTCGCCTTTGTGCCTTTATTGTAATGAGAGGAAATCTTTGGAGCACTTCTTTTTGTCATGCCGAAAATTCAAAACTCAAAGGGAAAGTCTACTAGAAGAACCCCTACGAAAGTTGGGCTTAAACTTGACACTTCCGGTGATTCTTTCATTTGGCGCAGTCACATTTGGATTTAGCCACAGGAGCGTTTTTACCGTGTTACGAATTTCTTACGAGAATCTAAAAGAATGGAATGCTAAAAATAAGTAACTTCAGTTGTTTTATGTATATTTTTTTTCTTTTTTGTATGTTTATTATGTTTTATTTTCAAGGTTTTTTTAGAAATTTAACACCTTTTTTATTATTACCTATATTACCTAATTAATCCGACCCTCTCTTTCAAGAAGTGAATTAATTTAAAAAGCAAGGCACCATCCGATTCATGGCCTATCCCCCTAGGTGGGTTGCGCCAAGGTGTTGAGGAACCAACCAACCAACAGTTGCCCGGCTGTCACGCGGCGCGAAGGTTTGGTATGCAAATCGTCAGATCCTTCGTGCATTTCTCACATCCTAAAATGCAAGACTTTTGCTTCGGTCCCGGTGAGTGCATTGATACCCGCCTCATTTAGCGTGCACTAAGGGGATTGTACGGGGAGTCGACTCTAGATTAACGCCTGCTGAGACTCTGGAAAAGCTCTCTGATGCTGGGGTCATAGCTGTGTACCGATGCAACCGAATAGTTAACGGTGAGAAAGTCCCCACTGAGTCGGTTATTGCTACCTTTGCCGGCACTTCCTGTTCATCCGAGTTGAAAATATGGCCGCTCATTTTCAGAGTCGAACGTCTCGCTTCTCGTCCTCTCCAATGTCAAAACTGTTGGCGTTTTGGTCACAGTGCAGGGGGCTGTAAATCAAATTCACGTTGCCGCATCTGTGGCGATACCCATCCATCGAAGGAGTGCAATGCCGAAACCGAAAAGTGCTGCCTCTGTGCAGGAAATCATGCGGCCGATTACCTGAACTGCACCGCAAGGTCTAATGAAACGCAACTCCTAGAAATCATGGACAGACGTCATTGCTCGCGGCGAGAAGCAATAACAGTTGTGAAGGATAGGGCCTTTGGATATGCCGGAGTCACGTCGAGGTACGAACAACTAAGTGAGACGAAGATTCTGAATCTTATTGAGGCTGCAGTAGAAAACGCGATGTCGAAAGTGCTGGAACACATAGTTACGAGCGTAAGTGAGCGCATCTCTCAAGTGTTTTGCTCACAGATGACACACCTGCTTCTGCAGTAGCAGTACCGATGACCAAGTCGGCACCTCGTGCAGTGGAAGAGATACCAAATTTAGCCCCACAGCGGCAATGCCGAGATTAGAAAACCCCAATTTTGTCCGTACCATCTACGTCGACCCCACGCGGAGGATCAGAATGAAATGGACGTATGCCAAGATTTCAGGCGTCAGAAGCGCACTGAATCTCCTGTAAAATCTCTTTGCCCAAACACAAAGCTAAAAAGGGCAGCGAGAATGC